>JAYMSL010002414.1:0-14356 GCA_036897195.1 Plantago coronopus | reverse complement strand
TATACTATACTATACTATACTATACTATACTATACTATACTATACTATACTATACTATACTATACTATACTATGCATTATTAAAAATTAAAATAGAAAATGCAAAATAAGATGCACCAAAGATATAACACACAAATCACAATATTGTATTAAGCATGAATTGAAATCACTCAACAATATATTTGCAGTCTACCGTCTTTATGTTGTGTCTGTTACTTGGTGACCAAATAGTCGTTCTTCTTCTTCTCTTCTCCTCCTCCTCCTCCTCCTCCTCCTCCTCTCCTTCTTTTCCTTCTGCTTCTCCTTCTTTCTTCTTCTTCCTTCTTCTTCCTTCTCCTCCTCCTCCTCCTCCACTACAAGAAATAAGCTATCTGCTGAGGAAATATGCCGACGAATCGGTAAAGTTTGCCGACGAATAACTTATTCGTCGGCAAGTTCGAGCTAATTCGTCGGCAGTGCGAATTAGCCCGAACTCACTAATTCGCCGTGCGGGAAAAAATGCAAAAAGAAAAATATATTTGCCGACGAACAAGCTTATTCGTCGGCAAAGTACAAACAATTAGAAAAGAGAAAAAGCAAAAAGCAAAAAGCAAAAACAAAAAAAGATTTTTTCGACGAAAAAGCTTATTCGTCGGCAGAATTTTTTTAAAAAAATAAAAGGCTTGAACAAAAAGGAATCTGCCAACGAATAAGCTTATTCGTCGGCAGAATCTGATGGGGTTTAGGGTTTAGGGCACCGGGTTTAGGGCACTGGGGTTTAGGGCAACGAGTAATAACAGACGCTCTAAGACGCTCACGCTTTCCATATATTTCATTTTTTAGCGTTCTTACGCTCGCATCTTGCGCTCGCGCTCGCGTTGACGCTCCAGGTGATCTAGGCTTTGTAATATAGTGATTGTTTTTTTATCTCAATAAAGAATAAGACTGATTGATTCACCCGTGAATGTAAAGTTGATTATCAACTCAAATTACGTAATTTGTTACTGTGTGTATTTATAGTTTAATTGTTCATTATTGTCACTGATTGTTCAATTTGGTGAATTGATTGCCCGAACACTTATAGTGTCCTTAAACAATATGTAGTTAGTGAAACAACCCATATGCATCCACATAAAAAAATTGGAATTTTTCGAAAACTCACATAAAAACAATAATTAGGTTATTATTTTATGAAAAGCATCAATTATTTTGAGCATTGATCAGAGAAGTACTATGCAATACTAATTAGCTATGTTGTGAAATCCGATGGGTCGATCCGGGCAACCTGTCACCCGGAAAATAACACCCTAAACTCGGAAAATCCGCCATCCGGTAAAAAATCGGTGACCCGACAAAAACTCGGTAAAAATCCAGATTTTCCATGGGTTGACCAGGTTCAATGCAAAAAAAAAAAGATAAAGGGAAAAATAGCCTAGTCCCAAAAAATAAAACATAAACATCTGTTTTTTTTTATTTAACCATAATGAACTTCTTGCGACGTAATGTTTTAATTATTATTTAATGAACTTAAGTATCTGATAGGGAATCCTCTCAACCATTGTGTTGCATAATTATGCTAATTTGTAATGTAACAATTTATTTTATTCTATCATTAGATTACACTATTAGTAAAATATATGGACCTACCATTAATCATTTGGAGGTGAAAAATGAACATGTTGGTGGTTTGAATATGTCATTTTGATATTACATTACATACATTAAAAAAGAACAATTTATTACCCTATTTTTACTGGGTACCGGATGATGGAATCATACGTAAACATTTGAATATTAGGTATTACACGATTCAAATTGCAAATGCAATATTCTTTATGCAAATTGGAGCCGGTCGAAGATGATGCTGCAAAAATAACCAGCAGGATGATCACCAAGTTGGTGTTGATTTAACAAAAAATACGTCTAGAACATCAAGTTGTCTCTCAACCTCGCGAACTCACGTGATCCTTAAATCAAACTATCAAAACCTGCCTGAGGACAACTCTCAATTCTGTCAAATTCGAATAACTCCCTGAGCTTATTCAGCCTCCATGAAGGTTGTTGCAAAACTCCTCAAGTGCTAAAGATCATATATACTGTATATTACATGAAAGAAAACATTTTGAAAACTGAAGAGTCCTGCTAATGTCTTGTGCAAATTCCTGCCAGGTCAAGAGCTTACAAATTAGAACACACTTCGTGCAAACAGATGTATACTTCAACAAATGTATGCTTCTCTAACTAAGAGCAGAGCTTTGGATACCAGAGCAGAAATCTTCTACACAATTTCAAACATAAACAAAACTATTGCACATCAACCTTAAAATAACAGCCATGTCGCAAAAATAAGTTAACAACACCATTGCTTTACTTTCCAACTATGATGTCCATCACTTTCTCCAACTATCATATCCATCACAATTTCGACTCGCAAAATTATGAAAACAGAATACACATGAAAAAAACAAATTTATCTTGTCATCTGTATGGTTCCGAATCAAACTAAGCAAGACTAAGCACATCAATGGAATATATGCAAATCAGTCATAACTTCCAGATTTTAAGATTTGTGAGGGGCATGTTCTCCAGGTATTTGATGGAGGCTTCTGAAAAAGTAAACCTTGTTACAGAGTTTATCCATTTCACCTTGAATGAGAGGTCACTACAGTTTTACTTAAAACTAAAAAGACCATTCAAAATTTGGAAAGAAATAAAGAGGAGATTCTTGAGGGATTCAACATAAATAAAGTGAGTTGTAGGATTCTAAGGGAGCTGTAGCTTTCTTTTGTATACTAATCTACTTCCCTTAGTAATGTAATGCTCAATAATATGATGCAACATGAAGAATTAAATGTTGAGCCATGAATGATGGAACAACCAGATGGTATATTAGAGACTAAAATTATTTAGATTAAAACTAAACCTATTCAATGGAATAAGAGTATCGGCACAACATCTGTCGTATGAGGATAAATAAGAACCATGAATTTGCTCATGAACAAGCGTTCATATACAGATCTGTAGAATCTCATAAACCCCAAAACCTTCCTATAGAGCTTGACACAAACTAATAAAACTTAAAATGTGCTCCCATCATTAGTACGAGCTACACAAAGCTCGGAGAATCCGGAAAAGTCATACCAAGACAAAAAAATTATTCTTTCTAAAATCGGCCAAAATATATCACTGAACGAGAGAGTAAGTGAGAACTAAGGTACACTTAAACGAAGCAGAAACAGAGTTCTTCATTCTCTTAACTTATTCATGTAATCACAAAAGACTCTTAACATTATATTATATAGAGTATGAAATATTGCAAGAATGAAAAAAATAGCACTTGACAACAGATCCCTGTTTCTGCAAAGTTTGAATTAAAATACCACCTTATTCGAGGATAGAAAACACGGCAGAGAACGTACCTTCTACCTTGTAGCCGACAATTTAGTTGCTTTTGCAAAAGACACCTTTCAGAGACGTGGAGATGGACCTTAAATAAGTGTATACAGATACTTAAATTATGATCTTGGAGCTATAATATGAACTTTTTTCTTTTGGGGTAGTATATTTACCATAAAATATAGTACAAAAACTTGAGAAAGTCCACTTATTTGTGGACTTTTCAAAAAGACCACCTAATAATATCATAATATGCGATGTTATCAATATAATGTTCAATGTTACTAATATTACTAATATGACATATCAGTAACAATGAACATTGTATTGATAACATTGTATATTATGATGACATTATGTGGTATTTTTAAAAAGTACACAAATAAGATAACATATTTGTAACATTGGACATTATATTGATAACATTGCATATTATGATGTCAGTAAATGATTCTTTTTAAAAGTCCATAAATAAGTGATATTTCCCAAGTTTTTCTCTTTTCTAAATGTATGTAATGATTTGCATTTCTTACGTATTACTTCAAGTGAACCAATATTTGTTTCTCTCTTGTCAAATTATAACGCTTCACTTAATTAATTCCAAATTCATATGGGTCATGTCTTTCACATTCCAATATGGTACTAGTCGAGTCAAACATCTCATATTTCGAGCTCGGCTCAGATAATACCCAAGATTTTAGCACAACTCATTAAGAAGGAAAAAAAAACTAGTCCGTAGACAAACACGCAAGGACAAATCGCGTGTATTGAATACGTTTGAGTTCAAGATAAAAATTGATAAGGAAACATTCTTTGGTTGTGTGACGGATAAAACACCTTAACAAGTTTGTAATATGAACCTAACCTTACCGAGTTTTGAATGGAGTTACTTGCGTATAAATTCCAGAATTTGTATCAAGGCTGAATTAGTCCACTACATAATAAAAGAATCAATACCCAACTTGATAAGAAAGCTAGTGAGGTTAAACTAGAGTTGGAACTAAACGTTTTACCTTTAATTAATAAGTTAGAAGTTGAAATCATTTTAAAAATAAGTGTCCAACTATTATTAATTCTCTCATCAAATCGCTTCTTAAATAAATTAGTAAAAACATATGGAGTTGGATTAAAACTCAAGTCACATAAAATCATGGACTTTAAAGTGACTAATGACTCTTTGTTTAGACCATTATATATCAGATGAGAGGTGAAAATATTAATAAAGAGGTTGTGAGGTAGTTTTTGAAATAGTAAAAGATGGATCCCCTCGGAAAAAGGAAAAAAAAGAAGTGGTAGATTAAAGAAAGAAATAATTTAGTTTTTATGATTGGATTGGAATAGGAGGAGGAGGAGCAGCAGTACAAAACAACGACGCAGATTGCGGCAAGCAGGACCACAATTTTGGTGACTTTTCTTCCAAAGCCTATCAGAAGGAAGGGCTACTATAATACCAACTCCATTTTTAGGCCGCGCCAAAAAACTGGTCCATTTTCTTTTCTAAATGGAAAATTTCATCTAGTATCCCTATTAGATTTTCTAATTACACATCAATCTTGTTAAATAAAATAATTACATCTAAATCCTAAATTGATTTTTCTGATATTGGAACCAAACAAGCCTTTAATATATTTTTAACCCTAATTCTTTAAACGTTTTGCATAATAATCATCATCTTCAACCTTTTTCTTCTCAAAAATGAAATCTACATTAAAGAACCTCAAGATATGATTGAAATCTCCAATGGGAGGTGTAACAGATCTACGGTGGAGCTGCTAGAGCCGCCCAGATCTGGGCGGAGCTGTAACAGCTCCACATATCTGGGTGTGTTCCGCCCAGATCTAGGGGCTCTAGCTCCGGCATGGGCGGAGCTCCACCCATGCCGGAGCTCCGTCCAATTAAATGTAGGTAAAAAACAAAAAAGGATCAGAAGAAAAAAGAACAAAGAAGATGAGAAACTCCATTAATGGAGCTTCAATCACCATCCATTTAATTTTTTATTTTAAAATTTAATTTTAAGATTTAATTTTAATTTATTTTTATAACTTAAATTATTTGTAGTAAAGTTTATGTTAATAAAAATAAGTTGGGGTGAAAGTGAAATTATATAAAGTGTCAAAATTGTAATTTACTCCAAATTATAAGTATGTGTTTATTGGTGTTTATTAAAAACTGGATTCGGGACTTATATTGTTTCACCTAATGAGACTAGGATGATAAGTGGTGATCCAGCAAGGGTATATGTAATAATCCCTAAAGTTAAACGTTTTTAATACTTTTTAAACGATTTGATTCAAATAAAAGAGAAAAAGAATGTGATTTTTCAAGTGTGCATGTATTATGCATTACTCTTATTATCTCATTTTATGTAACGCCTTAGAATTCCAATGAGCTTTAATGGGTTGAGAATGTTACTTATACCAGCAAGATGCACCTTTTTTTTCCGGAAATTCATCCATAAGAACTCCAAGGTTAAGCGTGCTGAGTTTGGAGTGGTCTAGGGAGTGCTAACCCACTGGGAAATTCCGCGTACGAGTGAGGTTAAAATGCGCAGATTAGAACATGTGTTGGTCTGTGGGGCCAGCATATCACCCGGCTAGCCCAAAGTAACCTCGTCGACCCGCTGGGCCGGGTCGTTACATTTTAAGTGTGCTAGATAAAATTAAAAAAAAAAAAAAAGTAAATGTCTAGACACAATAGAGGATGTTGTATTTTTTCCTCTTTCTTTTATATTATTTGAAATAAAATACATTTAAATGGGAAACTTAAGAGGGGACGGAGAAACTACATATTATTTCACCCGTCCCTCCCTAAGATTCTCATTTTCCAATTTTGAGCATCTTTTTATAACTTTTCGTTTTCATTTTCATAAATACTACTTTCACTAATAATTAATAAATATATTTCAGAGTAACAATTAATATTTCTAATTTTCACATCAATTACCAATATTCTAATTAAAAATAACTCAAGACTTATTTGTTGACTCAAAACGCAAATTGGAAGCTTAATTAGGAGGGAACGGAGAAAGCACATACTGGCGATAATGTACATACGGAAATGTTGAGGTTTTTTCACAAGTCGATTAGCTCCCCACTACAAGAAAACTTCGAAATTGCGACGGAAATTTTGCGACTGAAATATTCCCGTCGCAAAAATAAATCGGGAGCCGGAATTTGCGACGTACATTTGTTATATCTTAAATTCTGTCGCAGGCGTAAACGTTTATGTTTGCGACGGAATTTGCGACAGGCATTTTATTTTAAAAGAAAAAATAAAAAATGCATATTTGCGACGGAACATATATTCCCTCGCAAATTTGCGACAGAATATATTCCAACGCAAATTTGCGATGGACTGACATATCCGTCGCAAATTTGTAATTTGCGACGGAAATTGGCCGTCATAATGAATTAACCGGATTCACGATTTGCGACGGCTCAATTTCTGCCGCAAACTTTTCTAACCGGTCGGTTATATACACTACTTAACATATATTTGTGTTTTGTGTACGTTGGTGTTCACCGCATATAAAATTATTTTATAAATCCCATAATTATATTTTAATGAAATTACGGAAAAAAGAATCTTGAACTGTTGAACTGTAAGTCTGTATTATTATTATTTAATTAAATCTCCGCCACTACCTCCACCACCCACCACCGCCACCGCCGGCCACCACCAGCTCCTCCTCCCACCACCTCCTCCAAATTTAGTAGGAGATATATAAATTTTCTTGCTTTCTGGTTATGAGAGAGGAAAATTATCCTAAAATAGAGAAGTGGTGGGGAAAGGGAGAAGTAGTAGGGTGGGAGTCCCATGGGAGTACATACGTAACAAGTTAACAACTTCTTATCTTTTGCTTAGTATATATAGAGATAAGTTTGTATTGAGCAGACAACGAAGCGCAATTCAGTTGGTAAAACGCTTCACCTTTAACCAATTATAGGTCGAGGGTTTGAATCACCGGGGGATTGGAAGCAATTATTGACTTTTACTATGCTTCTTAAAAACAAAAGTTTGTATTGAGCACAACACTAATTTGTTCAAGTCCACAAATTAAAACTGCACCTGGTTTCTTCCTCTTCCTTCTTTTTTATTTTCGTTTGGAATCAATAATGGTTCCTATTTTCCCTTTTATCTCTCATTTTATTTTAATAATGCTTCTATTAATTTTCATTTGGAAAATAAAAAGATGGACCACAAAATAGACAAAGTTTTTTTTTCTTGAAACTGCAAAATTTTACTTAATTATTTACGAATATGTACATGTGTGGGCTTAGCATTAACTGCCTCACTCACGAAGTATCACCAGAACCTCACTATCCCAACTCCCTTCTCCTTGACCTCAGGTTCACAAATAGACAAAGTTATAAACAATATTTAGTGGGGGTGTAATTTCATGAAAGATATAAACTAGACAGACAAGGTAGTAGTAGTAGTAGTAGAATAACAAATCATGGGTTGCCCAAATGAGGCTCTTTTTTTATTTATGTGGTTGCCATTCCTCCTCTTCTTTTTTTCCCCGCATTTTTCTCCTACCTTTTCCCAAAACTAAATCACATTCCAAATAAATTTTAGTTGAAGTTTAAGAAGGAATAGAGGAAGTAAATTTAAAAACTATTATAAGTTTGGAAAATCTATATATTATTCTCATCATCTATGTATAGCATCATACGAATACGACTACAAAACTATATGAAAAATTCCCCTTCTTGAAACCGTGTTTAGAAAACGTAGTATTATGAAGCGTAGGCAATTAGAATCTGATTAAGTTTTATAATTGGATATGCAATCTCAGTATGAGTAGATAGAAAAGGATCTGAGGAGATTTCTTTGTAAACGCTATCAAAAGAAAAGAACAGAGCCACAAACAAAAAGTTGGTTCGGTGAAGCCAGCATTATATATTTACCTGGATAAACTTTTGCAAGCCATCATTATATATGATTACACATTTTTTTTAAGAGACACATATTAATATAGTAGTAATATAGTTTTTTATTAATAATATTATATTAAATTAATGATTATACCTTTTGATTGGCCTATGAATGTTGAGATTTAGCCAGTGATAAGGTGACACTAGATTCTCATATGCTTACAAATGGGGCAAATCGAGTATTGTTTTGTTTGTTAGGTCATGATTTTATCATTGTGTTCACAATTGATAAATTAATTTGTTTAATAGAAGTTTAAAAAAAAAAAGGAGGAAGTACTCCAACAATTGATACCTTTTGTTTTTTACTGTTAGAAAAGTAGATTGTTAATTTGTCTAAATGTTGGGCTGAAGCCGTACATCAACAATTTGTGTCTCCAGGTCAGGACCCCTTCTCAAATCGATATGGGACATTCTTAATCCGATTAAAATGATTATTAATTCTATTACCAATTTTCTTAATCAAATTGATACCATATTGGTTACCCTGGCACATTCGCATGTAGTTAGTGTGTTAATCATTTAGACCTGCGCCATGTATACAATACGTAAGTTACTTCTGATTCTTTAAGTAATATTTTTTAATCGGTAAAAAGATTATTCACATTAAAAAATATGAATATACAAGGTGTATAAGAAGGTGTATAAAAGTTACACTCGTGATCTTACTAAACTAATTAACCTTTGCCCTACAGAGTACCATACCACTGATAACTTTGTCACTGCCATCCAAAACCAATTGCAAATGAACTCCTAAGAGAATCTAAACGCAGGATTAACTTTGACAACCCCGGTCTAGTACGTTGTACATACGCCTAGTAATTAGTCCAACATACACTAGCTAGCCAACAGTTCTTTTTTTCTTTTTTTTTTTTAATAGGCAAATCTAACAACTTCCCCACTCCTACTCCTAATTCAATTCCGTATAACTCAACGTCTTTACAGACCTTGTAACTCTATGTCTAAACCACCCATGCTTCCGCCAGAGTTCGAACTCTCCAACCTCCTCTATGCATGCTACTCCAACACCATTACCACTCGGCCAGCTAGCGAAAAGTATTGAGAATATACTCTTGTTCTATGAATATGCTCTTGATCATTTTAGATTAGTTGTTATAGTTAGGTTATGATGGGAATGTAGCCATTCTTGTGCTAGATTCATAAACTAATGAACAAGAACAAAAGGTGATGGTAGCCATATGAAATGGTTTGAGCAAATTAGGAAGAATAAAAAGAGAAGAATATATTATTTTATGATATTGCTCCCTAATTGGCTAGCATTCTAATCTAATCGAGTGTATCTTTGTCCCTAAACTTTTGTGATATACCCTCTTTTTTCTTGTCACCACACAAGTGTTTCATTCATTAAAATATCACGTGGTAAATTTTGCATATATATTTTTACCAAGTGCAATAAGAGCCACACTTTCCAAATCTTCCAAATCTATGGTTTACAAGGCCTCATAGGGTTTAATATGTTTTTAAGCTTAACAATGTAATTAAACAATTAACTTTGCTTTCAAAGATGATTAATCATAATTAGTTTGATTAACCAGTGGAGTGTAATTAGGCTGTTTGCATGTTATAAATGTTAACATCATTTTGTCTCCACATGTAATGTGAATTTTAGGATAGTGCTTTCTTTTCTTTTATATTCACTATCAAAATTGTTATTTTGAACTTTCAGTCACTGATAATCCGTGGTTTTATGATACCACATAACATATGAACATGTATAGATGTGAAAACATGATAAACATTTCTCATGAGTCAATTCGAAGACCGCATAAATTAAACTTAAAATGATTATTGATAATGCCGAGAAGCGCACTATTTAAGTAATTATTATGTGCATGGTTTCCTTCCATGCTTTTTGCTCCTCTTGTGTTGCGATTGGTCACTCCACAATGGAGTGTCAGCGAGGTAAACGAAAGAAGGTTTAGGATGGAATCTCATCTGATGCGCTACAGTAGTCTGAGGTGCCCAAGACCTCTTCTCCAGTCACGTCGGCTCCGGCAAAAGAAAGTTCTGCTGCCGAGCAACCTTTTCAGCAGGTGCGTCCTCGTGGTAGCCGGAATAAAGCTCCCTTTGTCCCAAAACGGAATCCCAGTGTGACTGCTACCACAAGCAATAGTTTTGCTGCCTTTGACAGTTCAGCTCAGTTGGAAGACACAGCAACACTGGTGGTCCCGTTGCCGCTACAGAATTTCAGCTGCATGCAACCACCCTGCCTCGTCCGGTGGTTAACAACACGCAGTCTTCGCCTTCGATGACTTCCCAGGATTCTGGCACGCATGACCCGGGAATCCTAGACTCCCTAGTTATTGCCCGTGCTCGTCATCAGCATACTCGTCCTCCAGATGTGGACCCTGGCACTAGCTCACAATCACAATCTAAGGTGATACAAGCTATGTGCATAGCATCAAACCGCAATTGGAATGAACTCTTTGATGATATTTGATGGACTCTAGTCTAGAGTAGTGCTTCTTTATGTTTTGGTACTTTCTCCCTTGCACAGGATTTCGCTCACCCACCTGTGGGTTTATCATTTTATATTTGTCATTTTTTTTAACCTTACTCTTTGATCTTTTAATATAATGCTCGGTTTTATTCTAAAAAATGTGCATGCTTTCCTTCAACATTAGCCAGGACTCCCTTCGATGATGACCTTCGGTTAACCCAAGTATCCTTCCATTCAAATGGAGGGGATAGTCCATTTTAGTATGTTGGACTCGGACAAATCAGGGATGACGTAATACAATTCTTACAGGTCTTCATCAGTCGATTCGTGTGAGTAGATTATGGATGTATTTACTGTTTAGCATATTTATGACTTGACTTGATATCTAGGGTTGATTTTGAACACGGTGATTGGGCTAGAGTTTATAAACTTTGTTTGATTTAACTAGAAAAAATAAACTAAATTGAATAGACCTGACCAGAACTGAAATAAACTTATCTAACGTATAAATTTCAATCAACCGAACTCAAACTGATCTAAACTAAGTCAAACTTAACTTACGGACATCATATAACCACCCAACCAAGTCAACAATTTCGAGGCATAAGAGTCGTGCCATGTGAAAATAAGAAGCTCCTGAGATGGTGTTATTGTGTGATTCCTTTGGAAAAAATTCCAGTTTTGGTACCGTAACTATGTCCCTCTCCAGTTTTGGTACCGTATGTTTCTCATTCCCGATTTTGGTACCTTAACTTTCAAAAAAATCTAATTTTGGTACCAACAACAAAAAAAATTCCGGAGAACTAACGAACTACTGAATTATGTCACTAATTCACCCCCAATTTACAAATACACACATAATTCTCCTTCTAATTTGCGAATTAATACTTTTTTTATTTTTTATTTTTGATAAAAAAAAAGTAAAATTTCTTAGGGTGGATTACATCTGACTATCCTCATAGATTTTCTAATTACATATTAGTACATGTTAGTCAAACAATTATATCTAAGTCCCTGTTAGATTAAAAAAATCTAAATACCAGAACATATAGTTAAACATTTGGAGTTAAAAAATAAACTGAAAATATGAACTAAACTGAAAATATGAACTAAATATGAACTGAAACACCCAAACTGAACATCAGAATATGAACTGAAACACCCAAACTGAACATCAGATCATTTGGAGTTAATAAATGAACTAAAAATATGTACTAAACATGAAATGAATGGCCTAAGTACTGATTTGGAGTTCAAAAATGAACTTAAAATTTGAACTAAACAAACTAAGGAAATGAACAACAAAACTGAACGATAGAAATTAACGGAAGAAATGAACCGAACAACAAATTTTGACTGAATAAATGAAATTAAAATCTGAAATAAATAAACAAAAGAACTGAACAACAGAAAAATTGGAAATAGTCCTTGGAAAAACTCTTGTAATTGTCCAGAATAAAAACTCAAAATCGAGAACTGAGTAGGTGAATTAGTGAGAATTATGTATGCAATTTATAAATTGGGGGTGAATTAGTGACCTAATTCGTTAGTTTGTTAGTTCTCCGAAGGTTTTTTTGTCGTTGGTACTAAAATTAGAATTTCTTGAAAGATACGGTACCAAAATCGGGAATGAGAAACATACGGTACCAAAACTGGAGAGAGATATAGTTATGGTACCAAAAGTGGAATTTTTTCGATTCCTTTGATATCAAGGTGGGTGGGCTTGTGGCGAGGACCCGAGGCAGAATCTTTTAAGGGCCTTGAACACCTCATATATAATAAGTGCTTTGTTTTCTCTTTCGTATCAACTATGAACCATATATATATTATTGCAAGAACATTTTTGATAAATAAAGCAGGATGGATATCAATTCAAGTAGCTAGAACTTAACTTTGTGGGCTTTTTCTACAATGTGCTTGTTCGATCCCTTAAAATTTCTTACTTAACACTATTTTCATGATCAATCAACTAGTGAGTGAGCAGAATCCATAAGTTCTTTCAAGTCCAAGATTATAAAAGACTTGGGTCTGCAGCATCTTTGACTTCCCAACACTAAAAGGAGTAAGGAGACAAAACTACTTATGTTACTATCAAATGTACAAGTTATATATACAAATTCATTGCACTTTCATAACATGCATGTCCGCATGTTAGCAGTGACATTACATAACGTAACATAACATCACAAAACATACGTGGATCGACTAGTGTTGCACGAGGCAGACGTAAAGTGTTTGTTTGGGTTGACCAAGATAAAACTTGGGCAGGAAACACAAATATGAAAGGTTACTTTCAAGAGTTCCAACAAGTTGAGAAGTAAGATATCACGTAATATTGTAACCTAGATTTGAAAATGAAATGCATAAACCGATCGAAGTCGATATCATATCATGCTATTGTATCTGCTCGCTCTCACAAAAAAGTAATCAAACAGACAAACTGTAGTCCAGAATTGAAGTACCCTCACTCACTCACTCACTCTTCTAAGTTCCAATGTCGCCTCTTGCACAACGTTCCTATTTTTCATAATCTACGAAAAGAGACTCAATTGGTTAGAAATTATGATTGAAATTAAATTGCTATTATGTTCAGATTTTATTGACAACTAATGTGATTTATGTGTTATGAATTTGAGAGACCGTATATTTTCAAAATAAAAAGAAACCGTCTTTTGTAAGTTTTTGTGGTTTAAAATAATCAAATTTGATGTATATTACAACAAGAATAAAGAAGTATATGATGTCTTATGCTCCATATAGGAAAGTGGCCGGATTGTAACTGGTACGGATGATTCTGTGTGGTTTTTGAAGTTTTGGTTTTTGGGGACTCACTTGATAACCATCAGTTAATACTTACTAGTAGTATTTAAGTAATCCACCCCCTCGTTATACATTTCTATAAATTAAAACTACCAACACTTAGATACTATTGTTGTCCGTATTGAATTTGGTTTTTATCTATTCAGTTTGATCCCTCTCGTCCCTAGATAGATACGCAAAATGTATGTCTCACATTAAACAATGTTCCATCTAGACTTTAATATGAAGCCTTCTTGAAATCATAGGTGGAGAATTGGAGAACGTACGATAATTGGCGTTGAGTTGAAAAGCTTTTTTATTCTGCTTGGAGCCTAAGTAACAAGTGATATAGAAGCCCCATAAATTTATAAGAAGGACGAAAACATAAATATCGTGTGAGGAAGTTAGAATAGTAAAGAAGAGGTCGAGTTCGAGTAGCAAAGGAGCTGTTAGGAGTTTGAACCCTGCAAAAGTACAAGATGGATTAGATTGAAGTTATGAGGTTGATGAGGATGTATTGATGATGTTAGTTAAATTTATCGTTTAACAAGAAAATCATAATAGCGTGTCGTAGAAGAAGAAATGAATTGTGGAAGGAAGGATAAGGGGGCAACAAATCTAATAAGATTGTTGAAAGGCAGCTAAGAAATTGGCTTTTAATTGGCACGCTTGATAGAAACCCCAACGCATATTATTTTGGCTTTTCAGCAAGAATTCAAACACTTCATATCTACTTACATTCACATATTGAATTACTGACACTCCCATGCTTCTTCGAATATTAAGAA
>JAYMSL010002413.1:0-14357 GCA_036897195.1 Plantago coronopus | reverse complement strand
GATTATCGTAATGGGTGATATTTCCTCTGTATTTCGTTAATTATTAGTTAGAAAATCATAGAATAATTGTAATAGTATATTTAAAAAAAATGTGTGAAAATAAGATTAGGGAAAGTTGAAAGAAAGAAGAAAAGAGAGAAGGAGAGAGAGATGGAATTGGGCATCTGACAAGTAGCAGATGAAGAAGTGTCGTATTCGTCGTTGTTTGCATTATGTTTTTCTACCTTGATTATTAAACATATGAATGATATACTGTCCTATTCATAGCAGAAATCAACACACTGGTATTGTATTGTATTGTATTAACAAAGTTGTTCTGTAATAATCTCTATTATGGTCAATGGTCATCATCTTCTATCTGCAATTCTGCATTATTCAAAACTATTTCTGTTTTACTTTGTTTCTGGATAGTACAAACCATAAAGACTATGAAAAATTCCAAATACTAATCACTAACCATCCCTCTAGGCTCTAGTATTGAAAATAGTTGATGTGTAATGTAAATAGTCGATATTTATTGAAAAATAGTTAATGTTTGTAGGTGATATGTTTCTTGTTAAAATGTTTAACTTGTAAATATTCATATAATTAATAAAATCCTTTTGGCGTTTTAAAAAGAAAAAAATTGATGTTTGTTGTGAATAATTAATGTTTATTATGTTAAAACAGTTGATATTTTATTATAAATAAATGATGTTTTTAGATGGACTTTTCGAAAAGTACACTAAAAGTGGACTCTTCGAAAAGTTTCTCGTAAACTTACATTACAAATGAACCATTTTACCATAAATATCAACTATTTACAATGCATTAACTATTATATCATGAATATCAACTATTTTATACTAATATATCAATCATTTTACCATCAACAATAATTATATGAGAGTGATTTTTCCTAAAAGACCACTTATTGGTGCCCGGTCGATGCGTGTTGTTGTACCCATATCGTAATGGATGCGTATCGACATGTCCGTACGGCCGTACCTGTGCAGCCTAGGCTGAGACAAACTAGAAAGAAGGTTCATGCTAAACATGTGTTCCCGGCGTATAAATCATTTATAAGAAAAACTAAATTTTATGTGGGTAGAGCTCTTTTCTATTTATACGAAAATATTTTACATTTAATTATGAAATATTGATGTTATATCATGTATACTTAGACACATTTTATATTGTAAATTAATGCATTTATGTTTATATCAATCCAAGTATTTTAACTTACAAAATATACAATTTAACACAAAATTTACTCTTCATAAATGAATATCATACATGCCTTTAATAATATATGTCCGTCTTTTTAAAGTTAAAAATATACTGTATCTCGGATACTCACAGAAATGCATACATGAAAGATGTTTCTAATATCAATTTGATTACACCAAAGAAAACTCTTCTAAAAAAGTGTATTAATTTCACGTGTTTGTGACATTTTTTTACGACACATCTTCACTGTTTCTCACAAAAGAATTCTTTCTATATTTAGATGTAATGAATAAACAATAATTTTAATAATGATAGCATAAATAATTTCATTGATATTGTAGCACTCAAGCAGGATTGTCACAGTGGCTTTCCTTCTTGCAGATGTAGCAGCACCTGTCTGAACAAAACAGAGGAAGGCAAAGACCCTAGATTCCAAGTTGCAGAGATTCAGTCGACAGGGGTGCGCGCCAACGCATTCGTTAGAGAATCTGTGATACTGATATCCCTAGTTCAACAATCTCGGCAACGAGTCTTGCTAGGGAAGCTTAATCCGCGCCAATTAACACCTTCACTGTTCTTGAATACTTGTGGGAGTGTGTACAAGTACAACAGTGTCTGTAGTCCAAGTAAACTAGTCGTAGGAGCGAACATGTAATGACTAAACAAAAACAAGAAGAACTAGGGTTTTTTTTCAGCTTTTCTAAAAACCCTGTTCATACTACATTTGAAGCAACAAAACCGGAGAGACCTACGTATCCGGTTCAACAAGCCTGCTAAACCCAAAATTTCAAAACATCGCTACCTAGACAATCTGATGGTTTACTCTCTAGCTATGCATGTTTCATTTTTACCAAAGAGTATACGCCACGTCATATTCTAGACAATCTGATGCAACACAGTGAACTCATAAACCATGTCAAGATTACGTTATATAACGTACGTTCTAATCCCACGTCACTACCACCAATTTATGGTTAATCGACTTAAACTATAAAGGAACCATAATGGGAAATCTAGAACAACTGCAGCAAAGATTCCACAAAACTAGATCATGCTATTTCCATTATCAACCATAATCTTAGAACAATGACATACATAATGAGTAAACAGAGAGAATTCCCATAGCTCTCTCAGCAGTAGAGATGCTCCGTCCACGTGACTCTGCACTTAATCCAAGCTAATGCTTAAACAGTGTTGACTGAGAGCAAATTCAACAAAACAACACTCTGTACATAAACTGCAATCAATCGCTTACTTACACCTATATCTAGATCGATTAATTTCATAAACCCAGGCCAGAAATGCAAATAATGCAGAGCAGAAAAACATGTGTCTTGGCCATTTACATAGTACAGAGTGATGAGATGTCATACCCCTTTAGATAATACAGTGCCTGAAGCCCAAACGCCCATCACGTCATAGTCAGTTATGCGGATGGTATCAAAGGATATAAATGCAGGTGGATCCTGATAGTGAATGTGACCTACCATTTCCTCCTGAGTAATGAAGTACTAGTTGCAAAAGAAGAAGGCATGATTTGACACTACAGATACTCGACTTGTGGACGTAAATAGACGGACAGCTCGTCTCAGAGTGGAATCTAAAATCAACTAAAGAATTTCTTAGTTTAGTTCACTGCCAAAGAAGTATACTGGATATTTGTGCTTTCAACTATACACTCTAGATCAGGTTGACTACTAAGTAGTAACTATAAGCTTACTTAACTCCCTTTTCGCCAATGCAAGCTAACTAGCAATGTCAATGCCTTGTTGCTATCAATGTGATGACCAGTTGGTCTGATTGCTAATTCAGCTAACCAAAGTTGTCTGCACATTTAAGAAAACTCATGGAAAGCTAGATATAATTATATAAACAGTTGCTGCTATCATGAGCCCAGTAAAAAGAAGTACAATACTTGCACTAGATAAATAGGCGTTTAATCCAGAAAGTGATCCTTTTAACTTGAAAGACAGCTAGATATAAGTCCATTCTGAAGTCCCAAACTCAACAAAGAAAAGCTATTCAGTTGATTTACACTGGAGTGACAGGTCACAGTCTCTTCTAAACGGATACACATATAAAAGGTCAACAATAAAATTAACCTAAAGAAGAAATTAAACACACAGTTAACTAACATGTAGTTGCTTGCGAGTTGCGACTAAACCACAGCTATGATATTAATTTTTTTTTTGATACTCATGTTTTAAAATTTGAGTAAGGAGGACCTAAAAGAATTATCACCATGGAGCATTTACCTCTTCTTGAAAATTTTGCTCGTGGCTCTCTGCTTTTGGTTTTAAGTCCTGCATTTCTTGGTCATACTTCGCAGATAACTCTCTCAGAGCAGCAAGCTTTGCTTCAAGTAATTGAATCTCATGATCAACTTCCCTCCACTCCATCTGTGCCTCCAAGTACCTTTTTGTATCTTTGGCACCTTCTGAGTCAACAAGAGTCAGCAGACGTTTCAAACGGTCCTGTAAAAATCCAACATTGAACCCCAGAATCTCAAAGGATCTTAGTGACATCCCCCACACTTCAAATTCATTCCTTGGTGTTGTGAATTTACAATTTCGTAAAGCTTCAGCAATATTAACAGTTTCCACAACCACGCCAGCTGCCAGCTTAGAGTATAGCCCTGGAATGAAGCGATCGTGGAGGAAACCATTTTTGCAGCAGCATAAGTCGTAGTATTTTCGACGAATGTCCTCCGGGATTTCAGAGTCAATGCAAACACCATTTACCACGATCTGAAATTGCTCAAAGGTGTTAACATCTTTGAATTGAACTGAAGATCTGGGGAACTTGCAGTTTTCCAGAACTTCCGATGCGACCTCGCCGCTGTCATTTCCCGAATGTTCCTCCAACTGTGGGGGAGGGGGGCTTAGTGGACCATTATTCTGTTTCTGTTCCAAAACAGTCAAGGGAAGAGATTTTACACGCCTCTTCCTCTTGGGTTGTGCATCAGTAATTCCATCTGAAAGGCATATCAAGACACATGCAAATTAAAAAGAAAGATCAGAAAACAAGTGCTAAACAGCAATCCCAGATCTATTTGCCACCGATGACTCATCTTCTTAGTTGTCCAAGATTACCATTATTTTCCATCTAATTCATTTTGGGCAGTCTATTTGCATTGATGTGTATTTATAAGACAGGTGTTTATGTAAATCCTGATATAGACCATACTATTTGGAAGTTTGTGCCATTACTCAAGCAAAAGAACATAAGGAACCTAGATCACACATGAGAAACCACTAGTTAAAGTGTTAAACCAGTCACAAAAAAAGTGGTATTTACCCACAAAACTGACCTCCATCACTTGGCTTTGTCTTGGAATCCAAAATAAGGAGGCTGAGAGCACCATCTACTTCAGTCAAATCATGCGCCCTTACAATGTACACCTGAATAAAGACCATAAATTTTAGTAGATCATTTGCTAAAAATGTCACGGTATCAGATAAAAATTTGTATAAGCCATGATGTCACTGGTTAATACTTCCTCCATCACAAAACAGTTGTCCCTTTCGGATGGCATGGTGGTAGTCGGTGTTTCATCAAAGCACCATTTGGTGGTAGTAAGATAAAGACGACTACTTCCTAGGCATAAGAAACGTTTTCACTCTATATGATTTGATAGCATTCCTTCTCACGAATGGAGTTGTAAATTAGAACGACACCAGGTCATGATTTTATTGTTTTGACTTTTGAGACCAAAAACTACAGAAGTCTTAGCTTCTCATTTCGCATAGTTTGCAACAGCACCAAAACACATTCCCTCTATTCTGGGCCACACTAAAGGTTAAATATTTCTTAAAAAGATAAGAGTGGGGAGTACTACAGTATGTATTGCCAAGGTCCATAAATAAGAGACAGAAAAGAAGTCCGGAAAAGAGGAGAAAAATATGAATAGAAGTCAGAATCCAAGAAGAAGAAGAGGGCGAATAGTTTCCAGAATCAGAAGAAAACTCCAGCAAAACAAAAAGAAGAAGAAAAAGAAAGACGAAAGCGAGAAAGAGTAGAGAACAAAAGAAAAGAGTGGAGTGGGAAGGAAAGAGAGAAGGAGATGGCTTCTTTTCCAAGCCCAGACTCAACGTCCCACTAATCCATTCCAGGGAACTGAAGCGGAGAATCCACATAGATTCTCTTTCTTTCGCCATTCCCTAGGAGAGAACTCGGAGAAATTAACTTCAGATTCCAGAAGTCAGCTTTTTTATTCTTTTTAAAGGCCGAGAGTAATTGAGATTCAGAGATTGAACAGTGATCTTGGCATCATGGTTTAATACCGCAGATTAACTTGTGGCACAACTTCACTAGTTTCGACATATGTGTGTGTGTGTGTCTTGTATTAAGTCGTCTATGGTTGGACACACTATGTTGTAAGCCAAAATACCTAAACACCTATGTTGATATGAACT
Source organism: Plantago coronopus (assembly GCA_036897195.1). Classification (NCBI taxonomy): domain Eukaryota; kingdom Viridiplantae; phylum Streptophyta; class Magnoliopsida; order Lamiales; family Plantaginaceae; genus Plantago; species Plantago coronopus. The sequence continues at coordinate 8,733 of JAYMSL010002413.1, read as the reverse complement.
GGTATCTGGTAACTTTATATTCCACAGTAATATTTGTCGAGCAGTATATCATTCTTTCCAAGTTTCCGTATGTTGTCTGGACAAAATCACACACTACATTTATATATATTTGTATCAAACCCTATCCCCAATGTATTCCACTTGTGTGATCTTCAACTAACCCCCCTAATGTTTCGCTAAATGTTTGATCTTGCCCCTTGTTCATTCCTTCACTTATACATTAGTGCTGCATCACAATATTACTTGACATGATGAATTGGGCCCAAAAAAAAAAACTACTGAAGCAGTAGGGTTTGGTCCTAGACTCTCAATATTTCAAACATTTTTCCTTTTTCTATATGCCCCACGGGAGGGTGGAGGGTCGTTTTTACGTAACTAAATATTATACTTAACTGAAAGCGAGTTACTTGGCAATTCCAATCAACTAGTCAAACTGGCCAAATCATCTTTTATGATGAAACTATAATGTGGCGTAAAATATATTGAACAAATAGCAAGTGGACACATAAAATGTTGTTACCTTAAATCTGCAAGGCGCTACTAGTTGGAAGACCACAACATCTCCTTCTAGCAACTTGTTCCCAGTAACAAATTTTCTCCAACCTGCACTTAAACCGGTTTTTTGTGCAATGTACTTGATTGGAAATTCTTCACCCTCTTCATTTTCAAGAACAACTGTAGCATCCTTGTTTGGTAAATGCAACTTGCAGAATGGCACAGGAAAACCCTGCAGAGAATTAATGTAAGCAAATGGTAAGCACAGGGGTGGATCTACATGGGATCAACCGACATTTGCCCCCAAAACTGTATAATGTCACAAATTTTGTAAGTTTACGCTCTGTATTCAGGTCCATACAGTTCAGTTCAAGTTTTCTTGTTGAATTTATACTTCAAATAAGTTTAATTCAGTTCAGGACTTCAGGTCCATTCAGTTCAGTTCAAAGATTTTCTGTTGACTCAAACAGAGCCTTAATCCCATCAAAATATTTGAACTCGCTCAGACAGAATTTTTCATGCTATCCAATATATATCACAACTTTAATTTGTCCCACTATTTACAACCTCTCTATATCCCACATTCATGCATTTCAGTTTCAGTCAAGATAAGCATACAATGCATAATAACATCCTGAACAGATCAATACCATCCAGAAGCAACTGCCGACATGTGATCTGACCATAACTTTATAGAAGTTTGGCAGGTCACTGCCCAAACCCGCTTGAACCGCTTCTGCTCGAATCACCGTAGGTGACTTGACAGGAGCATTTGAAGTGCCAGCTGTTGCATCCCCATTACTGTTTCAAACCAATGTGTTCGAGTTAGAAGCTGTCAAAAGTTAAAAAAATCTTTTGAGTTAATGGACTCATAGGGTTATGGATTGAACTGACCTCGTAATTCCTCCGCTTGCAACCATTCCCTGTGAAAGTTAACACCCACTAATTAATGAAACAGCTGTAAAGATACTAAAGAGCATTAATTTCAGTATAAGATAGGTACATCCATTATGCCACTACTCATCCAATGCATGTAAATATACAAGCAAGAAGCAATTCAAGCAAATTGATGCATGCTCATGGAATTCAACAACAGATGCATAGCCAGTTTCTCAAATGCACCGAGCCATAGCAGAATTTTACTCATGTGCATGACAAGATCTGATCTCTTCATGAAAAATTATTATACTTACTTTTCAAGTTATTGTCTTAATAATAAAAATAACAATTTTGTAGTGTTAAATAATCTAAAAATAATTGGAGTACAGAATTTTAGGTTTAAATTAAGAGAAAATGAGGTTAAGAGATGGATAGCCTAAAAATAATCAATATTGGCAATCATTTATAGAGTGTTAAGAAAAAGAAGCACTGGTGATTTTGTTAAGTTTATTGAAATTTGAAGAAACAACTGAAATAGAAAAACCTGCATGATGAAATCGTCACAGCAAGAAATTGGGCTGTGACGAGTTGGTGACAGGTCCGCAGTGGCCTGCTCAAATTGTCACAGCCCGTTATGGCCTGTGACAACCATCACAATGGATGCACAGGTCCTGGTCTGACGGAATCTATATAATTCATCATATAGATAAGCTATTTATACATTACTTCCCTTTGGCTCGCAAGCCTCAAGAACATTTTTCCCTCAAAAATTTCCTGATCACCGTCCTAAATAGGCACAAGCTGAGCCATGGAAATTTACCCATTACTTAATTTATTCTATCTGCCCTACTTGATTTACAATCTTCCTCTATTCCAATAATGACAGCCTTGTATCTATTGTATATTAAGAAGAATAACCCCTGAATGCTATTTTAAACATGAGTAATAAGCTTCCAAGTTACTGTCTGAAATGTGAATCAGACCAACAGTAATACACTAATATATCAGATCATTTTCACTTCACATTCTATATAGCTTCAAACATTCAAATTCACAGTATGCAACTAACACTATAAACTCTACTATGGAAACGTCTTGCCCTTTATCCATGGCACTCCTAGCTCAGGTCTTGAACACTTCAATCGAATTAATAAAATGCAGGGGACATAACCAAACAACCAAGAAGTTACACAGATAGTAAAAAAGCAGAAACACATAATCAGACCGGTTTTAGTTTCGAAGCAGAGGGCTTCGGGCTCTTCTTCTTCCTGAAGAGAATTGGAGAAATCTCATCAATCAATTCCTTCTTCTTCCTTGTCCTCTTACTCTACAACAAAGAACAAGAACAGGAACAAATCAGATCTGGCATCAATTCATCTCAATTAACACAAGGAAGAAAAATTGACATCCCAAGACTTACAGAGAGAAGCATCGGATGAGAAACGGTTGAGGCAACAGCAACAGGCTCAGCCGCCGGAGAGTTCTCATCCTCCTCCGACAAAACACGCGTCTCTGCCGCTGCCTCAGCCTCCGCCTCCATCACTGGAGCCGATCGATCCGCTCCAGTGGATTCCTCTTTCATCGTCGGTTCGGGTTCCTCAACAGGTCGGTTTTGCTGGTTTTGCTGATTTTGATGCACTATTCTGAGCTTCATTTTTCCCCAAATGCAATCCGTTCAGACTGATTTAATTTTTTTCTGGCCTTTATTATTACTGTTACACCACTTTTACTTTGATCTTTGATTTTCACTGCTTTATAGAGGGGGTGAAAAAAATAAATAAAGAACGATGGAAAAGACGAGAACGCTGTGATTCCAGAATTTCTTTTTCTTTCCAGAGACGTGGGCACTTCAAAAGTACTTCGGAATGCAATTTCGATGTTCGAGATCAAAATTAAAATAAAAACGTTACGATATATCCCATTGTACAATCTATTGTATGGAGATACGAAGATGTGGAACGGAAACTTCAACTCATCTAGTCGAGCACTTATATATTCCGTTAGTACAACCTATTCGTATTTTAGAGAGACGACATACAACCGTTAACACATCTGAACTCCTCTAGTTGAGCTACAAGTTAAGATATAGTTTTATCAAGAAATCAAATACGAAGTAGTATACGAATTTATCAAACATGTTTGTTTACAAGGAGCGGTCAATGAGTAAAATGTAGATCTTGTGACTTCACAATCAACCCGTACCGACAATAATAAAGGTCCAGTAGACATGGTCTCTAAAGAGTATATTCTCACATTTCAATTGGTCATGTCGAATCAGCCCTCCTCAACAATACTTTGCGAAGAGGCTTCTTCCATCTATATGAGGGGACTCTCTAAATTACGGCGGTTCCTAATATGTTGTGAGATGGAGTCTGAGACACGTTACCGACTTACAGGTAAGTATTGATATACAATGTTTTTTTTATTTCGGATTTCATTTAAGACTTGGTAATAGAGATTTACTAAAACTAAAAACTGATACTGTACTGTATAGCATTACCGAGAAAACATTTTTATGTACAGTTCTACAATCTCAAAACTAGCTACAAACCTCTCTATCTGTGCCAAGATACCAGCAAACACACTGTCGAAAATATGGACGAAAACCTGCTAACTGAATGTACAAAAAGAATCGAACGTTAAAGTAGGCAATCATCCCTAAACAATCTCTATGGAAGCTATTGATCTGCTGGACATTGATCTGTTTGAGTTCTCCTTCACTGCAGAGGAATTAGCAGACCGAGCTGATCCTTCCTTTGCTGCTGAGATGGATTTCGCGCTACCATCTTTGGCTGTTGAGTACGTGATCAAGTCCTTCACTACCTGCCGGTATGTCCTTCTGTAAGTCGGTAACTTTGATACACTTCTAACCATTCCCATCAGCCTGCCACGACCAGAAACAAGTGAGTTTTTAATCAATCACAAATGCAGGTGATGTTTAACACAGAAACTACTAATATGTTGCGGAGTTTTTTTTAAAACTTTCTTCAAATTGGAGTGAACAAGTCCTTAAATGTAATCAAGCTGTAAAGTTCGGTAAATCAGCAGTGCATATCAAAATTTACTGAAATAAGTCAAGGCAATCGTACCTGCGACAGAGACCCTCGATTTGAGCAGCTCTGAGAGTATCTTGGGTAACAAAACTCCCATTCTCCCAAGAATCGGACCGTTCCTTGTCACTCCCTAAAAGAATCACTTTCTCAAGGTACCTTATCTCGCCTTCTTCCAAACGAAGGACCCTAATCTGCTCTTTCAAGACCATTACAGGCTGGAAAAACCAGTCCAACAATCTATCTTGAGGTCTATTCAGATGGTTAACTTCAGTACCGTCCAAAAGAATAAGTCCATTTGATCCAGCTCCGATAGAGTAAAGAATGGTGTGCAGAAATGAGAAAGAGGGCAACCCGACATCAATAATGGGCGCCTCTCTTAAATGCTTTGCCTTTAACCAATCAGAGAGGTCAGCTGGAGTTATCACCCTAGTATCTAGTAGTTCCTTTCCTCTTACTTCTATTGATTCCATCATGCTCTCCCATATCTGTTTCGTTATTGAAAAATCACTTACACAGTAACTTAAAAACGCCTTTGATTCAAGTATTACTGTATGGAATATAAGAAGCGTACCTGGACCATTTTGACCTCTTTCATCGCCTCCCTAACCGATGTTGATGACGATAGGCTTGGTACGAGAATCCCAGGAGCTTCTGGGAAAGCAGAATCATATCTGTCGCGTAAAGATGGATTTCGGGGAAGAGAAAGTTCAGATGAATTGGTCTGTTTTCTTTTGCGATACCGAGGCCTAATTGTGACAGAGATAATCAGTATAACGAAAACAAATGAGCATAATGAAGCTACAGCCTACATATATACGAAAAATTATTTACTTTGGGAGGATTGAGCCCTCACGAAGATAAAGCCAGTCATTGGTATATTCATCAAACTCAGCAACCATAGCAATGACATACGCCACGCCTCTTCGAAAAGACCGCTCCTGCATCATGACATGGAATAAGTACTAAACATCGTTTCAAAATTCAAATGATTGAAATATGATTTTCAAAATGAACATGTGTGGTTAGGCGGGCTGAAACCTGATACACGATAAGCGATCCATACAACCCAATGAAGAAACTCGTGAAAATAGCCAGTATTACGCTCCCAATAACGACAAGTGGCCACATAAGGATTGTCAAGCCAGCAATGGGGATACAAGCACTTTCAAGAAAAGGGCCTTCCCGGCTTATCAAATCATGCAGCAGCCTCTGCCATCCTTTGAATAACATGTATGGACTCTTTACAATAGCTATAGCTGTGTAAAGAGGAATCTCAACAATCAGTCCAAGAAGGCCGACAGCGATGCACGCAGGGATATGAATGAATCTACAGGACAGATGCAGAAGACGTGTTGAGAATCATAATGAAATACCAATTCCAAGGACAGGTTCAGGGCAATCTCTAATTTTCTATTCATAACTATCCAAAAACATGCAACTCTCTACATTAAGGGGTGGTTTGCATAATGCTCTAGCGCATTCTAAGGAAAAGATCTTAGCTTCTCTGTAGAATTAAGCTGGTAGAAATAAATTTGCAGTGGAAGTTTATCGGAACCAACTTCTAGCTCGCATGTCTGTAAGACTGTAACTAAGCATCCACAAAGAATATTTCGGAGCTACTTCATTACATGCTTCACAAATTTTCTACATTCGCAAATAACTCATGTTTTACACGATGTCTCTGAAATTCAGCTTGTCTAGAATAAACTCTAGCTACCAGTCTATTATCAAGCCAGTGTCACAATATCTTTGCACTTTGCAATAAGAACACTTTCTTCAACTTTTTCGCCACCAACATAGCTGCTAATGCTTATAGCATATACACTAGAACTCATATCATCAGCATGAAAATTATTACCTGAGAGGCTGAAGATTATCAGAAGCTGGAAGATCACGTAGCTCCTTCAAATAGAGTGGATACGAATGATAACACAGGTCACCAAAATCACGCACCACCGTGCAGCTACCCCTGATAGTCCCCCATGTACCATCCTATTCATATTCCATAGATAATTTAGCATCCCAGAAACTAAAACAGGTATGCATTAACAATTCAAGATCACAAGTGAATTAAACAAACTATACCACAATGCAGTGGATGAACTTCTTTGATCCATCCTCGTTCCTAAAGGCCTCGAAAGAAGATACCCAGGGAGTGAAAAATCCATAACCCACTCCCAACAAAACACTACCGGCTACGCTAAGACCCAACCAAATGGCAAACAGAGCAGGCAATCCCAACAGTAAAGCGACTTTAAGCGGCACGTCATACCTATTTGTTCTGTTAACCACAAATTTATCCAAAACATATGCAAATCAGAGGATGCAAGAAAGGAAGCAGCAGCCAGGAATCACCAAGGTAAAATAAAAACTGAGAAAGTACTAGAAACAATTACTTGACAAGAGAAAACACTGTCCAGGCAACATGAGCTGGAAATAACCCCAAAATCACACATAAATTCCCAACAATCAATATGGAGCAAGCAATAGGACCCACAATCAAACCTGCAACATTTAACCAAACACAACCTTAAAAAACACATTCTTGGAACAAAAATCAACATGATGAACAACAGAAACTCATAAAGTGTATGCAAAGACTAACTTTTGAGAGCACCAAAGATGAGTACAGAGCAAAATGTTAAAACCACATAGAGGGTTTTAAGCCAATCATCCAAACTAGCAGGCATGGTACTGAATTCCCTTAAAAGGGCTCAATTCAAAATGAAAACAAGGCTTTTAATTTGGAATCCTGGCATGAAAACCAAAATGATCAACTGGAAAATAATTTGGGCAAGAAAGATGTTTTAAAATGAAGACAATTCAGGAGAAGTAGAAAGAAGAAAAAGATTTGCTGTCAGAAGCTTTCGTTGAGAAGAAGACAACGTAGGAGGAGGACTAATTAAAAGGAACCAACACGAATCAAATAGCAGTACGCTAATCAATAGAAATTTCTCAAGCTTTTTTTTTCTTTTCTTTATTTCAAGATCAAGAACATGCTATTGTGATTTCTCCATGATTCAGCCTCAACTTTGAAGGGGAAGCTTGTGACAGTTGACAGTTAACATACGTGTATATTTTATTTATGGGATTGGTGCTGTATTGTAATTTGGATATTTTCTGAGGATGAAATTGTAAATGGTAGTAAGTTTCCAGAAGGTTTCGTCGCAATTTCTATATTTGCAAAAGAAAACCATTTTTTAACAATTCTTGAATTCAGTCAAAGGGAAATTCGTTCTTTCAAGCTTTGAGTATATTTAACTCAAAATGCTTAATCTTGAGACTAATTTGTTGTTGAAAGTGATTTGTATGGTGTCGAATATTAGTATATTACACTTATAGAAATTCTTAGTTTGGAGAATAATAAGTTTAATAGTGTACCTTTTTCAAAAAAAAAAAAAAAAAAAAGACAGTTAGAACCACCGACTTATTTTTTAGAGGGAACCGTCTTGTCAACCGAGTTGTGTTTCGTTGTCAAGTTAATGTCTTAATGATCTACTAATTAACGTCATTTGTTGTGTTTTGGTGAGTATTAAAACTTCGATAAATGAAGTAGCAACATTCATAGTAGCTTGTTGATAGGAGTTATAAGGGTTATCGAGTGGTAAGAAGGCTGAAGTAGCACAGGAGAGAACGGGGATTCAATACGTGCAAAAGTAGATCAAATAAGTATATGTTTGAGACACATAGTTAATCATAATTGTTTCAATGTACCCAATTATAATCCTGGTTGTTTTTTGTTTTAAGATACAATCATACTGATTTGAAATTGTTTTAAGTAAAAAGTCTGAATTTCTATGCAAAAGAAATAATCCAAAATAGTCTGTTTTAGATAATTGATTTCGTTATCCCGTTGTTACGTTTTGTTCCAAGTTATTAAAATGTCAAACATATTTTAACGACTGTTTTACTAGTAAATCTATTAATTTATTGACTTTCAATACTATTCTCAACCTCTAAAAAACATACTACAATTCCCTAGCTAATTCAATTAGTTAATAAGTTGTTGCCAGGTTCCAAACGGCATGAGAATTGTGATTTGTGATTTAATCAAATTTGAAGAAGTCAAATGACCCAAGAGAGGGTTATGTACCTAAAATAGTGAAAAGGGGAAATTGGATGATTAGAAATATAATTTTGGAAGGTAATATGGGTAAAATGAAAGTACCAAACTGCTAATTTTGACTTTTGTTTAGTCTTTGTGCAATTGTTTCAGAAGCCTAGCGTGGGGTTCAAGTAGCCAAAAACAGCCTCATCCAGGTGACGACGACTTCAAAGTTCACAGTCAGGCTTGTTCTCTCTGGTC
>JAYMSL010002412.1:0-14358 GCA_036897195.1 Plantago coronopus | reverse complement strand
GGATAGAGTCCTGATAGAGCATGACGAATACGGTGAACTGGGAGAGGAGGAGATAGAGTTAGTGGCGAGATCTTCTCTAACAACTGCTCCACTAACCGCTACAAAAGGGGAACAAACCCTTGACTCGAGACACACAACTTTCAGTATTCAAGACCTAGCAATCGAATACTCGAAAAAAAAACTCTCATCTGCTCCCCACTCTCGAAATCTCACCTTCCAGCAATCCATTCACGACTCCGACCGCTTAGTTTTACTCAACGGCCTCGAGTTTATCCATAAGATCTCGTTCAACCTCTGATATCTCAAGGAGTACTGGAACCCTCACGATCGATCCATTGTCTCCAAAGCTCGCAGAGACCAGGGCCAAATCGATTCTCATTTATTTACTTTTCGCTATTTTCGTTTATCTCACGCTTTACCAGATCACTAACTTGAGCGTCGGAGTCCATACGGCCGGCACCACACCGGTGCTTCCTTTGGAATCTTACGTTCTAGTGCGCTCTTATTGTCTCGCAGGTCGTCGGTGCCCATACGATTTAACAAAATTCAATTGTAGGTTTTCTGAGTGTCTACAAATGATATACTCATAAATGTATATAAAATCGACAATTGATATGTCACTTCTGTGTTTGAAATAACTATGTGGGAATTAAAAAAGAATTGATTAAAAAAATCAATTTGGATTTAACATAGATTCAATGGATTCAAAACCAGCTTCATCCATGAGATACAATATGAGTTAGAACCATGGATTGATTCACTTTGAAAAAAAAAATGTTTGAAAAGCAAAGGGCAACGATTTAGTGACTGATTGACATTTGATTAAGGTTTAGAGTTATTAAATTTCTTAATGAAAGAACAATAACCGGAGTTTTGGGTATAGAAAAAAAAGAGTGTTTGATTTGAGTTAAAGATTTATAAGTTTTATAGAGGAATAATAGTAGGTTGGGTAAGAGTGTGTAAGAAATTAGATTTATGTGTAGGAATAAGATTGATTTAAATAATGTTCGATGATTAATTAATAGATGAGAGATGAATTTAAAAAAGAGAAAAGAAAGAAAAAAATATTGTAAAAAATTGAGTTAAAGGAGGAAACCTTAACCCAATACCAAAGCTACTTTTGATCAATCACTATGGATGTTGGCGAGAGTAGAGCTAAGCTTTGACTTAACGGATCAATGATCGTTAGAATTTTATGTCTGATCGTGCTCGTCGAGCAACACAAAATCGTAATCGAGATTGGTTCGTCAAAATTATTTATTGGTTGTGAGCAGCTCATGATGCTCGACTCGTTTGTGCTCGCGAGCGCTCGACTCATTTGTGCTCACGAGCGCGGGGTGTTAGAGCTAAAATAAGACAGTCTAAAATGTACCAAAACATCCACTGATCCCTACGAGACATGTAATTACAAATATATAAATGGTTATTACCAAAAACTTGGCTATATAAATGGTTATTACAAATATATTGTTAAAAGTATAAATAAAAAATGATTACATATACTGTTCACGAGCAACATACGTGTCTAAAAAACCCAACCACTTTTTAAGACTCTATTTTTCCAACTGAGAATTTCTGAACTAATTTAACTAAAGTACAAATTTAAATTAATTAAAATTGAATTGAAGTGAATGAACCTGAGCTTGAAAAAGAGAACATAGCCTAATACGATTCTGGTATCTAAAAGTTCCAAAAATGTGTAGAAAAAGTTAATTTCCGGTGAGGAATTTGCAATCATTAATTTAACGGTTTAAGCTGAGTTAGATATTGTATTTAATTTAACTTGGCAAATGGCAATTCGCATATCGTAAGCAGTGATTGAAAACATAGTATGTATATGTACGTATACCAATATATTCCCATGTCAAGTTCCCAATATAGTAAAAGATCCGTTAAGATTTGTTCTGATGGCGCGCTTTTTCTTTCATAATCATGTGTCTTCTATGATATATATATATATATTCCCACGTCAATCATCCCTAAGATAGTATAGATTTGTTATTTGTATTGATTTTCTTTTTTCATTTTTATGTTTGAATAAGTTTCTAAATTCTACTCACTCATTGTGAACAGTACATGTGCAAAGGATTCAATAATTTTAGAAGTTAAATTTTTTATTGTAATTCCAATTTCGTGTCATTTCATATACAATATTGTATTATAATGTTGTGCTATTTTTCTCAATTAATTTTGTATAATTTTCGTTTTATGTGCGGTATGTAATTTAACTTTTAATTTGGATAACGAACCCCACAATATTTAATACGGTCATTACTCCTAAAGTAAATGGAACTAAACACAAATTATATGGTTCTGTCCATGTTCAAAGAACCATCACCGAAAACATCTACATGGCAAGCAAATAGGCCTAGCTGGTTTATAATACCATATTACCATGCATGTTTGAACTTCTACACTGTTATTTATTATTTATGTCTTTAAGTTGTTCTAATTTATACCAAAAAAAGAAAAGGAAAAAAATCCTGATAGGTTGGAAGTTGAGGATGCAGGGAGGAAAAAATCATCCAAATGGTCCTGTATGTTTACTTCTCTGTCCATTTGGTCCTGTAAGTTTTCCACTCCCTCATATGGTCCTGTAAGTTAACTAAAATTCTAATTTTAATACTCCGGTAACAAATCCGGTGAGGCGAACTAAATTTAGGGCTAATTCACCCCCAATTCGATTGAACTCGTGAATTAGTACTAATTTACCATCTAATTCACCTAATAATTCGCAAACTAAGGGAAAAACAAAAGATATATAAGAACCAAAAGCGTAACCTGTCTTCCTAAATCAGAAAACCAAGCCGTTAAACCCTAAATTTGTAAGTGAATATTGTGGTTAAATTCAACATGTTTAGTTAATCTTTGAGTATATGAAATGTTTAGTACGATGGGACGTTGGTGCAGCCGATGTGAAATAGATTGTGTTTAACGATGTTTTTTGTAATTTAGGACGACGGGTTTTGAGTTTGATTATTATGTTTTCTTTTTTTTCTTAGTTCGCGAATTAGTAGACGAATTAGATCGTAAATTAGTACAAATTTACGAGTACAATTGAATTGGGGGTGAATTAGACCTAAATTTAGTTCGACTCACCGGATTTGTTACCGTAGTATTAAAATTAGAATTTTAGTTAACTTACAGGACCAAATGAGGGAGTGGAAAACTTACAGGACTAAATGGGCAGAGTAGCAAACATACAGGACCATTTGGAGGATTTTTCCGGGTACACTTTATACCTTTCTTTGGATACTCTGATTTTGTTTCGGGGCGATGGTATATGAATCGGAAGAACTTCGACGTGATAATAATTTGACATAAAATGTAGCAAGCAGCCGAGCATTCCACACTTGAGTAACATGCAATTGCAGCCAGAAGTTGTAGACTTGTAGAACTAGGAAGGACCATGTGATGTATTCATAAAAATGAAAATGAGAAGAATACACTAGAATACATAAATACTACCTCCGTTTCATTAAATGTTTCTTAAGGAGACATTTTTCGTTAACTTTAATCGCGAATTGCTCTAAAATTATAAGATAAAAAAATATAATTTTACTATGTTATAAAAATGTGCATAACTATTTTTATAATATTATTTTACTACATTTTTTATCATATAATTTTAAAATAATTCGAAATGAAAGTTCGCTAAAAAAAATCGGATTAGGAAACGTTTGTTTAATGAAGATTAAATAGAGTAGATGAATAATAGAGCAGAGTGAGTAAAGTAAAATGGGAATGATGTGACGAGTCGGGGTGAGTGAGCTAAGGTGGAGGAGCTGCCTGACAGTGATGCCACGTGACAAAGGGACTCAGCCCTCCAATGGGATGAACCCTACACGTGGGCTACAATACCATTAATGGGCCACTACTGTTCACTTACTAGTCCATGGCCTGCACGACCCAGTGCCAGCCAGCCCAATAAACACTGCAAATTTCCCCATAATTACTTACTCATGTCCCTTTCATCTATTTTTCGTTTTTATTATACTATTTTCTTCATTTTAGACTTTTATGCAGTACGAATATGGATGATACGGTTACGGATGATGTACGAATAAAACACACAATATGGTTTGGTTTGGTTTGGTTTTCCTTACCAAGCAAGTTGAACATCTATTGATGAATAATTGATTGATGAATCTTGGAATAAAAATTAATCCCTCAACTTGAAATATATTCCAATATTGCAATAACTAACTAACTTTCTCCCCAACCTACAATGCTGAATATATCATAATCATTACTTCCTCCTCCGTCCAGTCAAATGTTTCCGTTTAGTTTTGTTGACTTTTTTTTTATATCATAAATTACTCATAATTTATGTTGGTTAAAAAACTAGAAAAATTACATTAAAAATGTATAGTTTGGTAATATTTTGATATAATTTTAATTTTTTTTTTCAATAAGAGTTTAGAATAATTTACGATCGAAAAACGGTTATCTAAACAAAATGAGAAGTTTCTTCTTAGACGAAGGTATTACTATCCAAGAGATCAATTCATCACATTGCATAATATAATCAAATATGCTTATTAATTGCTTAATGATTTTGCTTTAAAATGTAATCAGTTTTTCCTTTTTTGTTCTTGTTTTGAGCTGAAAGTTATCATTTCTACAATAAAAAATTGGGAGAGACCACCTATTTGTGTACTTTTAAAAAAAAAGACCACATAATGACATCATAATATGCGATGTTATCAATACAATGTCCAATGTTACTAATATTATTAATATGATAACATACTAGTAACATTGTACATTGTATTGATAACATCGCATATTATGATGCTATTATATGATATTTTTGAAAAGTTCACAAATTTGTGGTATCTCAAATTTTTATCTTTTAATATGAATGAATATTGAAAGTGTAATATACTACATAATTTGATTTTAGTAAACAATTCAAAAATACACTATTACAATCATGGAGGTGATACAGTGATACATTGGGTGCTTGGTATTTAATTTAGTGCACCTTTTCTAAAATTCATCCATAATAACCTCATAATTAAATAATTAAATGTGTTTGGATTGAAATAGCTTAATGAGCGATTCACTTCGGGAAGGTTCTCGGTATATGCGTACAAGTGATGACAAAACATGTATTCTTAGAATACGTGTTAGTTTGTGAGGGCAACATATCACCTTGACAAGCTGTTTAGACTAGGTTTATCCGTGACCAGTTCACGGATACTATTCCAATAATTTATTAATTTCTCTCTCATCTACATACCCAACCTTCTAACCCACCACCCACAACACCAAAATTGAAGTTTATCCGTGACCAGGTCACCGTCACTATTCTAATAATTTATTATTATTTTACATTATTTAAAAAATATATATAATATAATATTAATATAATAATCAAATTTCGTAATTTTTTTTTTGTTAACACGAATTTCATATAATAGACCGTAAATAAAATACGGATATTACAATCACTCAAAATACAAATGACAAAATAAACAACATTATTCATGATGGAAAAAAAATACTAGTTCAGTTATCATCACCGAACGCATTCCATATATGCTCGATCAATTCGTATGCTAGTTCCTTGAAAATTGTTGTGAGTTCTGCGTATTTCCCTAGGGAGTATAATACGAAGAGTTGTAGTGCGGATAGAATGGATCATTCAGATCCATCGTATGAAAACCGACAAAGAGAGGAATTAGGGTGTATGAGATAGGGGGTTTTTGAAATCTGACGAAAATATATGAAGACTGGTCTTGTTTTATAGAGGATGAAAAATTACAAATTTTGATATATTTGTTTTTTTTTTTTTAATAAGTAGATAAAAAGATAAAGATGATTTAAGATTTTGGATAAAAAATAAATATAACCGACCAATAAAAGGGGGACAAGTGTCCCCAAAAAATTAAAAGAAAAAAAAAACACATGGGCGCCCAGGCTGGGCACCGTTCATGCGAACAGCGCCCAACTGGGTGCCCTTTGCTCTTTTTTTGTTAATTTAACTTTAATTTAATTGAGAAAAGTGGTGGGCCCATGGTGAAGTGTTCACCGATAAACCAAGTCTAAGTGGGTGTTTGTCATTACTTTTCAAAATTGATTTTAACCTACTTTTGCTTAAAGTGGTATAGAAGTGATTTTGATAAAAAGCAGTACTCCCTCTGTCCGCTCAAACCAGCCTCATTTTTCCATTTTGGGCGTCCGCTCAATCCAGCCCCATTTCCAAAAATGGAAACTTTTTATTCATTTTAAATCAAACACTTGTACCCCACTTGTACTATATATCAATATACTACCACAATTCAACCCCACTTATACTACTTTACTTTCCATTAATTACTACACTATACCTCACTTGTACTATGTACCAATAAACTACTACTCTCCTTAAATATTGTGCCAAAGTCAAACCGGGGCTCGTTTGAGCGGACGGAGGGAGTATAGGTTTTGTTTCCTTGTTAAACTTTTAACTTGGTTTTAGACTTTAAGCACTTTCAGTTTGTTAATTTATTGAGGGTTTTTTTAATTTAAATTTTCGATTTATTTTCGGATTAATCCGATCCGAATCTGATCCGAATTTTCGGATCGGGGTTTGGATCGAGCAAAATTGGCCCCGAATTCGAATCAATCCGAATTTTCGGATCGGATCGGATTGATCCGAATGCACACCCCTAATTACACTAGACCTGGCAAAACTAATCCCCAGCAATTCGAAATCCGATCCAAAATAAACGTGTTGCCTGACATCAATAAACTTGACATCAATAAACCTGACATCAATTGATCACGTATAAACAAGTTCCTCCTCAGTTGCCTGACATCAATAAACCTGCTTAAGACGAGACCTGGTAACCTGACATCAATAAACAAGTTCCACCTCAGTTGCCTCCAGTTGTAGTATCCTCTAACTTTTGGTCACAGGTAAGATAGATGATACACTTATATTCCTAAGAATATGATGAGCAAGAAATCAAACCTTACACTATGGGAATTTTTGACATTCTGTATACACGATTATGAGGATGAAGATAATCAACTTATACTTGCAAGAAGGTAATTCCAATAATTACTGGTGGGTTCATATTTCAAGACAGACACAACCTACAAAGGGCAAAACTTTTATATTTCCATCTTCTTTCATCGGTGACATATTTGATACTAGAAATCATGTGACACGCTACACGTGTCATTGCGTTAAATTTGAATGCTCTATTTATTAATTTCACTTTATTTTAAATTTATAGGTTGTAGCTTGCGTTAAACATTAACATAAACTGTCTAAAGGTTAGACAATAAACAATCCAAAGTTGTAAGTAAACATTGTATTTTTTAAGACTATCTCGAGCACGATTGTTTGAGTAACATTTGTTGTTAGGGTATATACGAGATATGTACCATGACTCTGTGGTTATATGTAAGTGTTTAGGGTATTCATTTTTTTTATCACGTTCAACAATCCAAAGTGGCCTGAGATTACCAAATACTGTGAAAGTATTGGGGTAACAACACATGATAGGCCAAACATAATATGTAAGGTTTTTAAGTAGAAGTTGGATGAATTGATTCAAGATTTGAAGGATGTACATATGTTTGGAATTCAAATCATGTAAGTTTTGAACAATAGTTATTTCCATCATATTTATATATGTTTGTTCATATAAACGTATTATAATCATGGTTTTAAAATCTCAGATACATATACTAATGAATTTAAAAGTCAGGCCTCCCACATGTGCATATACTAATACTAGAATGATGCATCGCGCTTAGCGCGATTCCCGTGTTCTAATTCTCACAAAGATAGATTATGATATATAGAAGTGTTCTTTCTCATGTATTTAGTTTTTTTTTTTTAAAAGAAATCTGTGTTTCACTTAACAAATAAACCAATATTTGTGTGACAATAGAGCATTAAAAAAGGACAAGGCGTAGACAATTGTTTTGACAAATAGAGAACTTGAAACCAATAATAACAGTACATGATTCAATATTGTAATGCAAATATAACTTCTGAGTCTCAATTACTCTTACAAATTTCCAATGGCATAATTCAACATTTAGTTACATATACTCATAAAGTCATAATAGTTCAACTAAATGTAGGCTACAAACAGGACACCAAGGTAAACGCTATGCTACAGGGGCCATATAAGCAATATATAAAGTTAACCTTGTCATCTCTCCATATGTATTGCAACATACACAGGTTCTCTACTGTCACCACGAGACCAGAGCCATTAATATATCTGGAAAAAAAAAAACATCTGCTTTAGAATGATTGTATTTTCATTAAAATTAAGCAGGGTATACCATCCAAACATAGTACTCAATGTTATACATTATGGACAAACCAACAAAGTAGTCTAGGCTATGTCTACTATCCGTCCCTATTTGTATTTGCTTAACATACATACTTTTTAATTGTATTTAATCCTGACCATTAATTTAGTTGTATATTAACAATTTTGAGTTGTATTTAATCTTGACCGTTAGATTATTTGTATAATTATAGATTAGAGTTGTATTTTATACAATGCTTAACTTTTTTAAATTTATACATGTATTTGCACTATCAAACATGACTCTACACCAAATTGGAAAAAAAGTTTAAATAAAATGAATAACTCTTGTACCACAGAAAAACAACGACTAATCTTTAATTATTCTTAAGAACCCTAATGCCCAATTTAAGAGCCCTGTCAAACAATGGCCGATCTTCAATATTCAATTTCTTCTAAGAACCCTAATTTCCACTTCCAAATTTGAAGGCATCTTATCAAATTAATGAGTGAACCAACATTCGAAAAGTAAACAATTAATTTCTCAATTTGATTAACTAGATCGTAGATTTATATGGATCCGATCTAGACTCCCACTCCCATGATGTCAAAAGGGCTTCACTCGATTGCCCAGAAAAGGGTTTTGGAATTTACAAACATACAGAGCAAAGATAAACATCCTTCAGTAATGGATTATGTATTTTTAATGCAAGTCAAAGGAGGAGGAACAAGACAAATTAAAACCCATAGAATTCATGGATGTGAGTTTGATTCTGACAGGCAATTAAACGGAAAAGATGGATGAGTTTCGATCTCCTATTTGGGAATCTGGATTGGAGTTTTGTTTTTAATTTGTTTAATATGTAATTTAAGTTTAATTAATGATGTGTTTGTAACTTCCAAATTATGTTAAAATTTCTGAAAAATGGAGTTGTATAATGCAAGAGTTAATCCAACAGTTAAGATTGAATACAACTTAAAATAGTGATTATACAAGTCATCTAACGGATATGAATGAATACAATTGAGATGGACGTATGTTATGCTATATAAGAGAGGACGAACGGTAGACGCGCCCAAGTAGTCTATGTTACCCCCGTGGTGACTCAAACACCTGACCTATTGTTTGGAGGAGAACCGTCTTACTGACTGTGAAGCACTTCTATGTCAATTCTGGTCCCATTTACTACATCATGAGGCTAATGTTAAACTATGCCAGAGGCGCAGCGTGCTTCAAGGCCATTAGAACGATAAATGAGGAAGTATATAATTCGTCCAATGATACATGGATCATGGATGTGGCTTACTGAGGCTTTTACTTGATGACACGGAGGCTAGCCATTGGGAAACAACCAAATTACTTCGTCACATGTTCGCAATGCTACCACTGGCGAAGAACATGTTGAAGCCTGAGTATGTGTGGAAAAACATAAAGTTGCTATCAAATGATGTCTCTTACGAGCAACGAGAAATTACACAATCCAATCCAGATTCATTAACTATCATACTAATAAATTTATAAGTTTACACTTTCACATTTATCTAAAATATTTGTTATTTCGTCGTTTATGTTGTTCAAATACTCAAGGATGAACAAATACATAATCTTGTGTTATGGGAGTTTGGAAGCTAATAAAGTCTAATTGTAATAGATGTCATAATTAGTTCAAGTGCATACTCGCTCAAACCAGACGAACCAAGTCCTGATACTGCAACAATTCAGTTCATAGCTGATGAATTGTCATATGACAAGGAGTCTATGAGAATGGGGCATGAAACTTGGTGCCCGAGATTGGCATATGAGAATTTATATTATATACATGAAGATTAAGTTGGTCGTTGATGGAAAATGTGGTGTAGTTATCTCTTTGTATGCATATGTCTGTTGCATTCCAGTGGAATTGCATCACTACTGCTTCTAGGTAGGATTGCATGTTCAAGATTTGGCATACCCTTGGATATCGATAAAGACTCTATTTGCATTAAAATGAGAACGATTATGATGATACTGGACTGATGAAAAGAACAAAGCTCATAATACGGGACGAACCTCCAATAACGAATAAGTAATATTTCCAGGCTCTCGATAAAGTCTGGAAAATGTAATACGTCGGTCTTACACTCCCTTTGGAGGTTTGGTAGTTGTATTTGGAGGAGATTCTATAAAAATAATATCAGTAGTTCATGGTGGATCATTATCATACATTGTCAACGCATCAATCTGTTCTTCAACAATTTGTGATTCCTCCGAGGTTCTAAAACTTACGAAGAACATGCGGCTGTATGTATTCATGTATAACTAACTAACTAACTAACTAACCAACTATACATATTTATAGATACATATACATTTTACCGAGACAACTTTGTTTTAGTAGATTATAGTTTTCTACTTAAACTAAATGTTATATTTATTTTCTTATATAATATATAGTTATGAACATCTGTTGATGATATTGAGGAGACAAAAGAGTATATTGATTGGATAATACAAGTTGGTTATGGTCTTACTGATGGTTATAATGATGGTGAGATTGCCATAAAGAAAACATATGATCGAATTCCTTATTCAGGAAGTAAGTAGTCTCATTTAAACTATTGTACACATTTTGTATCGATCTTTAGAACAACATATATCCAATCCAGCATTTCACCAACATATTTTCTTAATCGGGTAATTCTTGCACGCACTAATAAGATAGTTCATTATATAAATCAATATGTCTATCATTGTTACCCAATGATTTACTCGAGTACCTTAGTGATGATAGCATCAGCCGGGTGAATGGTAAGGGATTAAATGAACTAATTTATGTTGTATATCTCAATCTATCAACTGTTCTAGATTACCTAATTAGAAAAGTGTATTAAAGTTCGGATGAACTGTCATGCTACTATGAAAGTACATAACTCATTAACCTGATCTATGTTATAGAAGTATATACTATTTTAATTTGAATCCGGAAAATAAGGTACGTACTTATCCAAAGAATGTTGCTCCATCCTTCCGATAACACTAAGTTCTCCATTACGTTCGAGGGAAGACAGTTTCCTTTATCTGTATGTTTCGCGATGACATTAAACAATAGTCAGGACAATATCTATCCAAATTTAGGATTTTACCTCACATCTCATATCTTTACTCACGGTGAGTTGTATGTTTCACTTTTAAAAGTCACCCTTAGAAAGGTTTCAATGATTATTTTTTAGAGTCGGTGTAATACATATGACACTATAAAGAACATGGCTTACAAGAAAGTATTCGACAAATTGTGAGGTCTGTACATTCATTATTCACAAAACATTCGATCAATTTTTCTTTTTTATTTTGTCATTTTACATATTATAAAATAATATCATCTTTCATATTTTTACCGGTGAATTACATATATGTCATGTAATAACTTATTACAATATTTTGTCATTGAAGTTATTATTATTGTGCTATATTAACCTTTATATGGATTGTAAAGATTGTAAATCATTTATCTTAGGCTACCCACTATGGGGTGTCCATATGTATGATCGCGGCCGTGACCACATGCGATCTGCCATCACGATAGGCTGCCCGAAATCGATCGCATGGTAGTGTCGCAACGGCTCACCCGTCATTATTTATTTACGACGAAATATAAAAATTATACCAACAATAATATTTTTTCGAGATCTATAAATAGAGGCCAGTCTTCATTATGTTTGACACACTTAAAAAATCAACCATATTCATCTCTTTTAAACTCAAAACACTCTTAACTTTTGCTATAATCTTCCAATTCCCCAAGTACTACAACCAATATGGATCCTTTCAACCCCAACCTTAAGCAATTGTTTATATCCCAATTTTTTCAAGGTGCAGATTCTAAAACTCATCCTCCATCCATCGTGAACTTCTCCAAACAACCATCCTACTATCCACTCGCTCAAGAAGGTTCTTTCAAGCCTTCTGGGCATTCTCAACAAAGGCATGCACTTTGTTCCGAAAACGCAACTAAAGCATATGGAGAGAGGAGATAGACTTGGACAATGAACATAGGTGGTCGAGGTAGGGGAAGGGGTGAAAGAGGCAAGGAGTGTGGGACAGTGGCAAATGGAGTGTCTAAGAAGATAAAACACTCATCGTGTTGTGGATGCAAGTGAGTGAAGACCGTATTCGTGCAACATGTCTAAGTTTAACGGTCATGATGTTGGTTAAGTAAAAGTAGGATACTGCTCTTGAAGATGGTTAATTTGCATGATATTTGTGACCGAACATGCAATTTCTCTCAGTGGTAGTTGGAAACGAATGAAGACCCTTGTGACGATCGGGAATAGTGCATACACTGAGGCAATATGAGCTTGTGTTCACCCGAGTGGCTTTAACGAGATTGATTTGATAAAATATGCACACAAGATCTACCCGGACAATCATTTGAAGCGTGAAAAGTTCAAACTCATGCATTATTGGGAGTTTATGAAAGATTACGTCGGGTGAGAGACGAAGGTGGTGTACGAAGGTCCGTTTGATGATGCTTTGCCTACATTCGAAGTTGAGGATCATCCTGACGATGATAGTTCAGAGAGAGCAAGGTGAACATTTCAAGATAAGCTTGGATAGTGACGCTACAACCGAGGACAATGGGCCAATAGGTCACAAACGAAGAAACCAAAAGACGGGAGTCAAGTAGTAGTCTTTACATTGAGAGTTTTAACGAGGACTTTACTCAGTTTACAACAATTTGTCCAAGGTAAGTCTAACAATAAATGATAAGATTCGAGTGACTTCAAGCACAGGCTAAGTGGAAATTGGAGGATGCTAGGAGGATTATGAAATCCAATATCCAAATGGTCAAATCTAAGTTAACCATCGCAAGAGTCGAACAGATGAAGCTGCTATTATCCTAAGCTGCCAGATATCCAAACTTCACCAATCCCACATATGTATATGACTCTACGAAATGTTGAAGAATAATTTTGGCATGTCATGGTGATTTCAGTTGTTTTTGTAGTTTATGTTGTGTGTTTTTCATTGAAGTATTGTATGTGTAATGTAATTTAAAATTTCAAGTGTCGTTATACTATAACCGTTGTTTGATTAATCGTTTAAAAAATTCGTGGGTGTCTTTTTTTTTTATGTCACTATTTTATTTCAATACTATAACACCAAAACTATCATAATAACTCAAATTTTTGTTTTTCATGACTCTACCACAGTACATTTTTTTGTTGAAATAGGTTACGACGGTGTCACATCAAACTTTTCGTCACCCATATTGGATGACCTTATTTGATTTATGTAATGGCCAAAATCCGTCTTTCACATTATGCACGAAACTGACCCTCTAAGCGAGCGGTTCACGGTCAGTGTAACTCATGATAGCTAATGTCACCAAAAGACATGTCAAACCACATCTCAATTGGACTTGGTGAACTAAACCACCCAGCTGACTTAGAGAGAACAAGGACTAGCTAGCTTGGAAAGACTAGCAAGTCAAGGAAACCAAAGAGCTTGAAGGCTACCTCTACCCACCAACTTGGCTGGCTAAGCTACTTGGTTAATACAACTCGCAAGGCTAGCTGACGGTCCAAGGAGCCGTCCAGCTAGTCAGCTGTCCAGGGATCCGTCCAGGCGCTCAGCTGTCCAGGGAGCCGTCCAGGCGCTCAGCTGTCCAGGGATCCGTCCAGGTGCTCAGCTGTCCAGCTCCATCCAGGTGCTCAGCTGTCCAGGGATCCATCCAGGTGCTCAGCTGTCCAGCTCCGTCCAGGTGCTCAGCTGTCCAAGGATCCGTCCAGGCACTCAGCTGTCCAGGGATCCGTCCAGGTGCTCAGCTGTCCAGGGAGCCGTCCAGGTGCTCAGCTGTCCATGGATCCGTCCAGGCGCCCAGCTGTCCAGCTCCGTCCAGGTGCTCAGCTGTCCAGGGATCCGTCCAGGTGCTCAGCTGTCCAGGTCCGTCCGGGGGCTCACCTGTCCAGGGATGCGTCCAGGCGCTCAGCTGACCAGGGATCCGTCCAGGCGCTCAGCTGTCCAGGGATCCGCCGAGGTGCACAGGTGTCCAGCGCCATCCAGGTGCTCAGCTGTCCAGGGATCCGTCCAGGTGCTTAGCTGTCCAGCTCCGTC
>JAYMSL010002411.1:0-14359 GCA_036897195.1 Plantago coronopus | reverse complement strand
TAGCGCGTAAAACCGAACAATATGGTGTAACAAAATACTAAAAACGAGGATAAAGAGCTATAAAAGCAAGGCAAAGAGACCCAAATAACATGTCGTAAATTCGTGTCATCATTAGGGATCTGTGTGTGTGTTGTGTTTGTGTTTAGGTTTAGGGAAGGGATTCAAGGAATTGGAAATATATATTAAAAAACACCGCTTCTTCCGATTTTAACCGATAACCGGTCGGTTTTAACCGGTAACCGAATTTCACTAAAATGTGGAACCGGTAACCGAACCTACCGAAAACCGGTCAACCGGTCCGGTTCCGGTCCGGTTTCCGGTTCCGGTCCCTTTATGCTCACCCCTAGACTTACATGCAATAGAAGACGATCCATCATATTTCTCACAGAAAGCCAATTTTTCATCTATGATTTTTTTTGAAGTGCGCAAGGATTGTGGATTAATGAATGACAGACATGAGCATGGAAGAAAATAATTGGTTATCAATTGCATTTCCTGCGGAGAACGAATTTGTGACATTTACTTTTGAGTATGCAAGAATCTTCATGTACAGTTAATATTTATAGTCATAGCAATATCATACTCATGATAATTAGGAGTTCTATTTTGTGAAGAATAAATTCTAATACATATGATGAAATTATACCCGTCGATTTTTCGACGGGTTGTAAACTAGTTTCAGTGATATGAAAGTCCTATTTTCAAAAAAAAATGTTATAATTGACATAGTTATCCTCAATTTACTACTCCCTCCGTCCCACAAAACTTTACTCGTTAGGGTTGGCGCGCAGTTTAAGAAAATGAGTTAAAGTAATGGTGTAAAAATGAAAAAGTAAGTGGGATAGGTTACTTTTTGAGAATGTGTGGTAATAAAGAAGTGTATTGATTGTGTGAGGTAGCTCCCTTATTTGATAATGGGTAAAGTTTTGTGGGACGTCCGAAAATGGAAAGTGGGTAAAGTTTTGTGGGACGGAGGGAGTAAAACTTAGTCTCTTATTGTCAAAATTTAGGAAAGCATAAATACGATTTTGCCCTAAATTTTCTAAAACTTAGGTCTTGTTTGGTATATTATAATACTCTTAATAATAATACACCCTACTAACCTTGTATCTTCCATCCAAATCATCTTATACCTCCGTCAGAATTTAAATACTCGACCTCTCCTTTACTACTCCAACATCCTTAGCACTTGTCTATCCTTATAACTCCACTATGCAGTAGTAACTGATAAGGAAACATATCCCGAAGTGAACAACATAAACTATATGCTCTTAAACAATCATGAAGTCATTCAGGTGTAACATATCACTGGGACGGAAGAGAGAAATCGTGCACGAGTAGATCTTTTTACCATACGTTCATAACTTCATCGAAGATTAGCCATAACGTATAAAATGAATAATATTGTAAAATAATAAATCCTACAACATCTATATTTCCCATATGGTTTTGAATAAAAATAACAGAACCACATGGATAACATATCCATTCGCCGTTCACGAAAAAGAATAGCCCGGCCTGGGAAACAACATCGAAGCATGCCGAATGCTCATCATCTCAACCCCCCTTACCGATTTCAACAACAGAAGCTATTAGGATATACAATTTACAATATTTTCACTAGAGGATCAATCCATTCATGATCACCTCGATTCAATCAAGCACGACACCACGCACAAGGTTATAGCTGTAGCTGTGCAGGGGCTCGGCGCGTAGATGGAGTAGATCTTGAAGCAGGCATGTTCATCTCTGACATTGACGGAGACCGACTGTGTTCTTCAAGTCTTGGTGGTTCCTGCATGCTTGTGTTATTACTTCTATAAGAAAAATAATTAAAATATGAAAGGGAAATAAACTGATTAATTTGAACTCGAATATAAATGACAGATTGGTAATAGTATTCAATTCACATTCTAGTACAATTTGGAGGGTACAAATTGCGGCACATCCAGGATTGATTGCCATGATGCCACAATAAGATGCCTTTATAGCATTAGCCCATTCATCTACTAAAGGTATGTTTAATTCGCTGAAAATCACTGAACTAAACTCAACTTAATTAATCTGAACTGAACTTAATGGACCTCAACTTAACTCAACTTAATCTGAACTTTACTTATTTCAGGTCTAAATTTCAACTACACAAAGTTGAACTTAACCACTGGACATGAACTTAACCACTCTACTCATTACAAATGTATAGCCTAATTCTAAGCAAAACGGTGAAGTTGGTTGTTAGTCCCACTTTATTAGTTTTCCTTCACCACACTACTCATTACAAATAATGCTAATATCCAAATTCCTTATTGCTAATACTATGAATGTACTAATATTTATGAAGTATTATAAAATAATAAAATATATATGCACCACTACTACATGATAATTTCATTACAGTATATCTGTAACATCTTCATGTACTTATTTAGTAAAAAAGAATTTGAAAAGATACGAGATATCACCCAGGTTTCTGCATGTCAAAGTTACTACTAGTATTTTTATATGACAAACAAGGTTGATATATACCAAGTGAAAAAAACTGTCATTGGCCTGGACTACAAGGGGAAGAGTATCTAAATTTGGACAACAAACCTTTGAAGATGAAATAGAAGTGGCACGAAACTGGGCATGTAACCTATAATGCAATCGATGTTGTTCCTGAACTTTCTGAAACAGCTGCAACCTCGAAGAGAAGTCTATTCCATTATGAATGTTCCATTGATCTTCGCTAATATCACCATCCTCAGAGACTGGTGATCCTTTCAAGTAATTAACCTCTGCAATAGCATTTCCTGATGACATTCGCTTTGATTGCTCACCACTAAAGGAATAAGATGGTACAGCTCTCAATCGAGTCCGCAGAACCTTGAATGCCTTACTTTGCTGCATACATGAGTCAAAGAAAATCCAATAAATCAGCAGTAAATAGTATATGGAGACCGCTGTAACCAACAGCAAAAAAATTTTAACAAAACACAGATTTCAGGGGAGGGGAGTTGCCGAGTTGGTAAGAAAACTTTTCTCCTAAGTATCTTCAAAAAGATCATGATTTTTAAGTTCATTTGTGGGCACATAGAATTGGAGAAGCAGATGAGTACTTAATGCTGAAAAGATTTCAACTTCGATGTTATCAAACTACTTCTATTACATGATGCCCTTTTCTGATAGATATGAATGCAAGATGGAATAGCGACACCATTGGAGGATCATGCAGGGGCAGAGCCAGGAATGAGACTTTGAAAAGGGGATTGGGGGTTTCGCCCCTGGACTCCGGAGTACAAACCAATCAGTACATAGCAAAAATCCATCAAATAGTATAACATTCCCAGTCGTGTACAAGCAAAAGGGCAAAATGCAAGTGCAAGTTGCTAAAGGTACAATAAGATGATATTTGTGTATATGCACGAGCATCTTTATGTGTATAGCGTAGAAGGGTTCAAGAAGCATTCTCATAAAAAAAATCTCTCAAGCACCGAAAA
Organism: Plantago coronopus; assembly: GCA_036897195.1. Lineage (NCBI taxonomy): Eukaryota > Viridiplantae > Streptophyta > Magnoliopsida > Lamiales > Plantaginaceae > Plantago > Plantago coronopus. The sequence goes on along the minus strand of JAYMSL010002411.1, from coordinate 10,880 downwards.
ACTAAAAGAGTGAATAGAGGACAGAAAAGAATAGGGACAATTTATCACAATCGATCACAATACACAAGAATGCATGTCAAGTATCATTTAGTAACCATATATCTCCCGGACCGCTTGTGGTCACGGGTAGGATTTGTTAATTTGTTTCCTTGTACTCGTCCTTTTCATTTAATATATGTTCGATTCATTAAAAAATTCATCTAGTAACCACTAACAGCGAACGGCACTCTACCATCATCTAAATTACAGCATGTCATAAGTTATAAAAACTGCAGCTCAACACAGGAACTACCTACCTGCGGAAGCAACATCAGGAGACCATATAGCGCTTTCAACAACCACATATATCTTTCCGGTTCAAGAAGCTACAATAAAAAAGAAAAAATACCACCACCAAAAGCATTTAATAAGATGTTAGTCAACAGATATTCTATAACAAACATATAAGAAAACAAACAAATCATGTAACGCCAAGGATATAGAAAGAACTCAATAGGATACAAAGGTGAGTTGATTATTCCTGAGTCAGACCCACAGGAAACAATATTCAGACTGTTTGGCTCTCAACTAAGAAAGTCTGTTAAGGGGGTTAATTGAGTTTTTGTGTATTCCTTTCACACTCTTACACATTCTTAAACTCTTACACATACCCCACACTTTTACTCACTTAAACACATACCCCACATCTTACGCACTCTTACACATTTCTTACACACTCTTACGCATTTATTACACCCCTACTATTATTCCCCTAAAAAGCCGAAAAGTCCTTAACTCAACCCAAACACAATTTTCAAACTCTGTTAAGGACCACTCACTACTCCTCAACTAACTAACTCCCAAAACTCTACTGGCTAACTTAGAGCCAAACAGCCCGATTATTTTCCAATTCGACAAGTTATATTATACCCACGCCAACAAAAACGAATGGAGAATTTGTAATGTTTGCAACATTACAATCCAAGTACAAGATCGTCAGACTTTAACGGCTTCTCAGAAAAACTAGAAAGCCAGAGATACCTAGAAATAGTTGTCTTCCACGAACCAAAAATATAAACCAAACAACAGCCTTAATATCGAAAAAGTAATACTCTACATTACAGTTAAAGTAAAACATCTGATGATCTCATCATATGATGATGATACTTCGTAAATTTATACTGTTTCTCAAAAGTGAAGTATAATGTTTTCGTTCATATCATTCCTTGAAATATCACATGCTTTATGCGGAAAGAATTTGTAATATCCGAAAAGTATAGTTTTAACAGGCCCTCTTGCAAGTCACTAATTTATAAATCTAGTCCAGCCAATGGCCTGGATGCTACATTTTAATTTCCACTTCTATCCGCAAGTATATTCAAGGGCACACGATCAATTTTTTTTTTTTTTAAAGACGCTGTTCCACTGCTCTACATTGGAAATTAATGTATTTGCCGGGTTTACCACAGGGTTGCCACAAAAGATGCTGGTAAGATTTTACAGCGCTCACGTGTCACATGAGCACATCATGAACAACATGCAAATCTCGGTGATGAACAATGTTCAATACCCGGAGTAATAAGGGTGGCTGAGTGGTAAAGGTGCTAGAGTAGCATTGGAGAGGTCGTGGTTTGAACCCCGGCGGAGGCGTAAAAGTGGTTTAGACATGGAATTATAAGGTCGGTATAGATAGTGTAGTAGGAGTAGAGTAGTCAATACATTTGCCATTTCAAAAAAAAAACAAAAACAACAACAACAACGTTCAATACCCGGTGCAGATACATGTATAAGTATTAGATCAAGCATAAGCCTTCAACAAACAGTTTCAAGTATCAACATTCAATAAGCACAAAGATATTACTACGTTATAATGTAGATTCCTACACCTACACCTGCTGGGAACATGTACTTGGAGGTAGCCATCAAGAGAGGAGGCCCTCACAGCACAACAAATTTTAAGTGAAGCTGATGTCACAAATTAAAATGCAAGCATCTCCATAATTACCTGTAGTCTAAGGTAAGCAAATGTAGGCGTCTCAAGCAAGGCGATTAATTTATCCAATTGCACTAAAAACCTGACGTTGATATCCTCCTCGGCCATAGAATGAATAACAGTGCTTGCATGCTGGTAAGTCTGAGAAATGTCATTTGAAAAGGAGAGTCAAAAGCATTGCAATGTCATCGCTGGTAGGGAAAAACTCAACAAATGGATGACACACCACTTAAAATAACGTTCTTACCTGCGCTAAGAAACAAAGGCTTATAATAGCCATGGGTGAATGGCACCACGAGACATATAACGAGAGGAACAAATCTCTCCCAGCCTCATTCACCAGCGACTGCTTCAGAATGGCACGAAGGTTACCCAACTCGGAAGATGTGAGCAGAATCAAATTCAAGGCCTAACATAGAAAATTGAACGAGAAAACATAAGTCAGCAGCAAAACCCTTCGCTACCATCTAGCATGTACCAGATTCCACCTCAAAGGGTATATCATGATACAGAAAAATGTACATAATAGCCCATAGTTATTTCATTTGGGATCAACATAGCACCTGAACCATAACAGATGCAAATTCCAAGTCAGACTCTCCCTGAAGTATGTTGGAAAGTTTCCGGTAGACTAATTCTGCATCTAAAAGAACACATAATCTACGGATGATCAGAGCCCCTCTTCTGCAATAACATAAGATTGATTAAATACAAAGAATAATACACCATGCAGTGCAAGACAAATTCACCGTCTTCACAGAGTTTTCTTCTCTCTCATTCTAGTCTGCTCTTAGTCGCTTCAAGAAGCTTTAGTAAATGGATTATCTATACATTTAATCATAGAGAGAGTACTCACTTCTCCAAAAGTGAGTTGTCAACTCGAAAATTGTAGACTAGATAAACAATGAGCTGATCAAAATGTTTGTCATCTTTTGCTATGCAAGCATGGACGTCAAGTACCAGAAGCACAACCTGAATGAAATTGGGAAGTAGGAACATGTTACAGAATCGAAAACAACCATTTGATGATATACATTCCTATTAAAAAGAAGCAGATCAAATAATGTAGGAGGAGAATGTATTTATCAAAATCAATTATTTATTCATAAAAATGAGGCGCTCAAGATAAGAAAATAGACCAAAACACTGCTATACAATTGCAGAAGTTGGAAGAGACAGAGAGATATTGCCTTGAAAAGCCATTATGCATCTTTAATATCTGAAAGGGAACTCTAGTTGACAGACACCAAATCAACCACCCCTGGGTTCCCGGAGGTGGGGATTTATTTGGTGATATAAGGTTGGTATTGGGTTAGTGTAGGAGTAGGAGTAGGATTAGAATAGATTTGCCTTTTCAAAAAAAAAAATTTGACCATCAATTAACTAACTACTTTGACTTCATTTTTCTTTTAAACAGTATTTAATTGATTATATATTATGGGAAAAAACCTCTATTCCTTTAAAACAAAATCATGTGATACTTTAGTTTGACGTCAATTACCAACTCTAATCCTGTTTGATTTTGTAACTTCTTCTGTTATAACATTTCTAATTTAATTTAATGAGTAAAGCAACTTTTATAATTCAGATAATTTATGCAGAAGTATCCAGTGCTGAAATACTAGTGTGCTACTAGTAGAACTAGAAATCAAAACCCAACCATACAAAAGCAATTGAAACTGTACACGAGACGAACAAAGATTTATTCCAACAGACTGGATATGCAAGCAAGTACCTCATCCGTAGGATCTGAAAGTCCCTTCAAAAGGCTTTCAAAAATCTCACTCAGATATGACAAAACCTGTTCAATTAGTATGTGAAAAATGTGGTCAACAAAGAGAAAGAACAAAAAGAGACAATCAACCAACACAATTTTGAGTGTACTAATAATCTGCAAGTTCCTTGGAGTTGTGTCATTAACAAGAAAAATAGTCCATAATTGAAAACTAGTGTACCAACTGAAATGTGAAAGAGAGAGTCCCACTATGAAATATACCTCCATGGATCCATGAACATAAATGCAATAACACCTTGTGACGATTAACCAGTAGGTGTTTACTAAATAAGGGTATGATCACTTTCAGTCTACTATATGTCTATATGGCATGGTGAAAATATATTTGCGTGGTAAGAGCATGCTAGTAGACATTAGACGAGGAATACTTTATTATAAATTGATAACAAACAAGTTGTGTTAAATAAAGTAGAAAGTGTTGCGGGTATACCTCCGTCCTATGACGGTCTAAAAGGGTCAATATCCATTGCAATGCTTCAATACGTGTAGCATCCAATTCACTATACAGATGCCTAAATGAGAAGTGAAGAGATATCAAATCAGTCTGGTATTCTGCATATGTACTCAGAGGCATCATAGAATTTGTGTTGGTGAAAATTAAATCCTAGAAATTTTATCAGATCACATAAATCAGCATAACACTATCTAGTCCAAAATAGAGGATACCTCCTTGCTACGGATAGTATAGCTCCCACATCAAAACCTTCAGCTGGATCAGCTTTGATGCCACGAAGCTCTTCATTTGTTTCACGAGCAACCTGTATTAAATAAGCAATTAGATGTTGCTGAACCACGAACGGAATCATGCAACCAAAACGTATTAGCAGTAACCAGTTGGGGTAGCCTTCTGAACAAGAAAAATGTGTATCCTTGATAAAAACAAGTACAAGAAAGTATATTTAGCAGAAAGTAACATCTTACAACTCGTATTTTCTCTTCCTCGTCCGATATGCAAGGTAGAATTGCTCCAAGAATATCCGCGTAATAAGGGACGAGTTGGTCACCACCAAGTTTCACAAACTCGTTAATCTACAAAATACAGTAGTATCTGAGACTCATTGGCCCATTGCCATTCTATTATCCAAGATTTGTCTGATATACATGGCAGAATTGCTCCAAGAATACTCACATAATAGGAACAAGTTGATCACCACCAAATTTAGCAAACTCGTTAATCAACAAAAGAATGCCATGAACAGATTTACTAACCCAGGTAATAGCAGTCAATCGAGTAAATGTATCCTTTGCAGCTGCCCTCTGGACCAGTATCTCAGCCATGCGACCATAATCAACAGACTTCAAAAGTAGCAGTATGTCAAAAACCAAAACATATAATACTTGTTAATCTTTAAACGCAGATGAAAATGCTTTACAAAATGAATAATATGAATTTGTTCTTAAGTCAATAAATAGATCCTAGGGAAGTAAACGTTTTTCCTCTGGTGCCAGCAACTTTCTCTCGCCCCAATTCTTATTTATATTTCTTCAGGCTTGTACACAGGTGTATTAGTTACGGAGGATTCATTAACTTCTAATAACATCTTATGCATCCACTGTAGATTGGAGGGGAGATGGTAGTATGATGTCATCATATTTGCGATGAACTTACAACTTGCTGAAAGACAAATTCTACCTGAAAGCCTAGCTTGAACAAGGGTAAAATAGAGAAATAACATGGAAATGGAATTATCTCCAGCTGAGGCAGGACAAGTGTCAAAAAACCGTCAAGCCAAAATCATGGTGGAAAATAAGTGGCATACAAAGGTTTAGATGGTCGGAGAGGCTGTTTTGGAATGTTGAGTTCTGGGAATCTGTGGGATATGATAGTGAAATATTCAACAATCAAGCAAAGCAACGTAAAGAAGCCATACATGATTTTAATTTAGAAACAACATAAAGAGGATCTACTAAAATAGCAACAGACAAAAGAAATAATGCATTACCAAGAAAAAGTGAATAAACTGGTTTCAGAGGCAATTCAATGGAAATCTTGTCAAACACAGCAAGTAAAAACAATCAGAAGGACACAATACATGTGTGTGTGTGCACATGAAGACTTGAAGACAAAAGTTATTAAGTAAATCCATAATGTTTTACATGCTAATTTCTTAACTAATATTTTTCTCATAATATACATAAAATAAACCGATATTAAACCATTGCTGTCTTTAATTAAATCATACATGTTCTAAGTTCTACGCATAATGTTTTAAAAAAACATTGTGCTCAATTATCGGAACTTGTAGGATACCTTCATTTGGGACACCATGGGCAGTTAATGAAAAGCTGATATTTTACTTTTGAGTTTCTCACATAAGGATATGTAATGTCTTTTAAGAGTTTAGAAAGTAGAGAATTCATCCTTGTTCAACACTGAATACCCTGTTCTATGGATACTTTTTACTTCAAATCTATAAATCTCATTTTTTGGATTAACAGTACCTTTAGGGTTTTCAATGCTATAGTCGTAACCCTAATGCCATAAGTGACCTCCAACTAAGCAGAGTCCACAGATAATTGATATGGTGTGAGCAAGATCACTAAATACGTGAATAAACCCCATACATCTCCTACCAAGACAAGTAGGGGACTGGTAAAAAAAAAAAAAACAGAGGAAGGAACTAATGACTATTTCCCAATGCTTGACAAACAGACTAAGCAGCAGCATTCATTCAAGTCTAATTAGAAAAGAAAGTAAGCTCAATATCAGCATAGGCCTTACTGGAGAGTTCTTTATTTCTTGAAGAAACTCAGAAAGGGCTGAATCAGCTTGTTGCCTTATCTCATGGCTAGTATCACTCAGCATGTTAAATAAGCCTACAAGTTATTCATCATGTGAGTATATTATCAGAGCAAAACAAAACCACTGGAAAATTTAAAATTTGAGACCACTTACCATCAAGGAAATCAGGAAGAAATCCCAGCATGTCAATATCCGGAACACTGTCTAGTACAGTGATCCATCCAACCAAAAATTGGCGGACATAAGGATTTAAGACATTCATCCTTTCTCTCAACAACGGAATAAACTCTTCAATGCTGAGCCGGAAGAAAGGGCAGTAGAAAAGTTAAACAAATCAAAAAACTTACTGCACATCAATATGAAAATTTAATAGTAATTGAAAGTGAGACTAGAATGAAGAGACGACAGACCTAAATTGGTCGCTTTCCGTGACAATGTCCTGTCAGAAAACCCAAAAGAAAATTCAATCAAATAATGTACATCTATATACAATTTTATATGCTAGTAAAAGGAGAATTTTACCTTTACAAGTCTATCCAAAAGATGAGCAGCACTCTGTACATTAGCATCTGAATCTGCAGAGAGCTTACATAATGCATCAAAGATCTCGTTGAAGAAGACTATAAACTCGCCCCTGACCACCTTGGCGATGTTGTACAGAGCTTCACAGGCATAATAACGAACTCTACTATCTTGATCCGTAAAGGAATTCAAAACTGGTGGCACAATTTGCTGGGGAACCGAGAGAAGAGAACTGCATCAGTGGGAAAGGCAATGTTCGAAGGAAAGAATCTAGAAGCTACAGCGAGATGTTATTTAATAAATTAAAAACCGTATCTATTAATTAAGGGACAACCAGAGAGATAGCCATATGAACATAAACCCTGAAGTTTCTCTCACAAAAAGCTCAACACCAACAAGACAGATACAATCACAATTACAACTTCCAGAAGTCATTCTTCTTGCGTTGATATTACTGAGATATCGTGTCACTGCTTCCAACATGTTTCATCATTTTTATCAGGGAGTAATAATACCTATAATCTTAAATGTAATTTGATAGTAATACTACAGTCAACTTGACCTTGCCAGATGTGATAACCAAATTGTAGAACAAAGTCCATAACCCATACATCTCACCTATATCCATATTAGAGCCATTATATCATTCCAAGGGAGTCCTAGTAGAAAGTCAAGAGTGCAAAAGCAATACATAAACCCTACATAAATCAACAGTTGTGACTAGAACTCTCCTCAAAGTAACACTAACCGCAGACTAAATCAATCAGCTGTACTATCTTGTTTGGCGACACCCCTGATTCAAAAACTACTGGTGCCACCAGTTTCTAAAATCGTCTACTCTATTTCTTGAAATCAAACGGAAAATCAGGCTAAAAAAGCGAATCTCTTACATCAAGATGTTGTGATGCTTCCGAGGTCAATCCTACTGTTGCAGCTGCCAATCCTATCAATCCTCCCTATACCCGAAAATACAACATCAACCATTAATCAAAACACAACAATTAAGCAACCTCCGTCGAATACAAAACAAGTAGTTAAAAACAATAAAGTCCTCCTTCAACATCATCTAAAACTAAAAACAAATGCATACATACTTTACGGTGATTTGCCTGCGGTGAACCAGCATATTCGTTGGTCAACAAATTGATAACAGCAGTGATTTTCTCATGATCTCCAGCAGCAGTTAACTGCTTGACAATCCCTTCCACCTAGATCCACACAACAGTCCAAGAGCTGAGCACAGGCGGCAAATTAAGTTCCGATGCTTATAAAGAGAAAGAGAAAGAAAAAAACCTCGAGGGCGGCATTTTTGCGCTTTTCGTAGAGCTTATCCGATAGATTGCGGAGAACCGCAGCAGGAATAACAGAAAGTGCATCTGCCATGGAGAAACGACGAAGACGACTCTCTGTGTGGTCAAATTAGGGACATCACATTTGGTGGATTAGAATAATAAATTGAATATGCATAGGATGAAGTGGAAGTTAGGGTTCATAAATCTCGAAATTGGGGGAGAAGATCTCGTGATGATGTCTGAAGAAGAAGAAGAAGAAATTGGAAAAAGATGATAATAATAATAATAATAATAATAATAATAATAATAATAATAATAATCAGCGACTACAGAACTAACTGGACGGACAGAGAGACAGAGAGAGGGGGAGGGGGGAGAGGTGATAAAACCGAAACTTCAAGAGCGAGAGAGAGAGAGAAAGGGGGGGGGGTTTATTGACTTTATACTCTTTTCACCATTACATCTACCTTTTTTATGTTTAGATCACTTTCCCCTTAACCTTTCAAGTTTGCTGAATTGTCTCCTCAAATCTATTTGCTAATTTCACATTGCAACTCCAACTTTTCTTATAAATTTTTTTTTAATCCTCAAAAACTTTTTATTAATTATAGAGATATTTACAATATGACGTATAGATGTTTATGCTACTTTTTACTATCTATCATTCGTACCTCACTCCAAGGTAACGCCACACTATACTAATCGAGAATGACAATTTGTTCTACAAGGTTGCTTCCTTCAAAACCTCGAAGGATAAAACCCAATTGGGACAAAACCCTCCGAGGAAAAAAGAGTACGACCCTTGTGATAGCAAAACTCGATCCCCCAAACTCCACTAGTTACAATACAAATGTTGTCTCAAAATTTTTACAAAGTAAATTAATTTGATGCCTTCAATTTCGAACTGCCTTCTCTCCTGTCTTCGTTTAATCCTAGATCCTTATTTATGTGGTTTTGTAAGAGCCCGGAATTTCATAATAGAAATAGAATTGTAAAAGGAAAAGAGTTCGGGAAGTTTAAGTCGAAAATGATTCGTAGAAGTTGGACCGGGCCGGGTTTCTTTCCGAATTATATTAAGGCAGGTGATTAGGGTTTGAGTTATTTAAAATCTGCAGCCTTCTTACTAACCAGCCACCAATAATAACTTTGGAGTTTAAAGCTGCCATGGACCTCGACCATTTTCAGATCAGAAAAGAGGAATTGAAGGAGGGATTGAACCGAGTAGATAACTGAACGGGGACCTGGACGAGGGGTAGTCTTGATGTCTAATTTCAGAACGGAAGCTTGAACAAGGGGTTGGATATGGTGAATTGGGTTTGTTGATGTTGATGAATTACGTTAGTTGTTGATGGTTTTGAACGGAGGGGATATCATATAGTCGAATTAAATGGACCTTTGGTTGGTGTGGAGGTGTTTCCATGGCGTATAGAGGTTCTTGGACGACATTGCAGACTTGCGAGGATGCGCAGGGACCCGAATGAAATTTTCACAAACTTGAAGGGGTTGGATTGGAGAAGATGGAGGGCTGAACTGTATTCAGCGATCAGACGAGTTGTTGATTTGGCAACTCACTTCACAATAGGAGAACTAGCGCAGCTGGCTAGTATGCGTGACTTAAAGTTCATAGGCAGGAGATGTTTTGTATTCGACACCAGGCTACAGCCACCCTATTTGCTCCATCAATTAGCCAAATCACCTTAAGCCTAGATACATTATTTTCCAAGCTCCATAAAATATCCCAAATTACCTTTTTTTGCCTATTAACCGAAGTTCGTGCCTTGATGAGTTGTTAATGGTGACGTTTGGAATGTTGATGTGCGATGTGCAATTAGTGGAACTTTGATGGCTTATGGATGTTGATGCATGGATTCGTATCGCCTTTGATGTAAGGGGGTTTTGTGACACTTTTATTCTTAAAAATCACTTTCGCAATCTTTCTATAAAGTGTTGTTTTTGCAAATTGTTATATTATATCATGTTATGGGACTTGGTATAATATACTTTCTAATGTGATTTATCATGTGTGTGTGAAAAGTATTTTTGTGAAAAGCATGGTTAAAGTGTATTTTGTGCTCATTGATATGCCTATGAAGTATTGTGAGCCCTTTCGGGGAAATGTCGCGCTTTGGAGTGCATCCTAGTGTTCAGTGTTTAGTGTAATGTGTAAAGCCGGCAGCGGTGTGCCATCACTGTATGTGTGGTCGTAGTGTATATCTTGTGATTGAGCCGAGTGTTTAAAGTACATGTGCCCCATTGTTGAGCAACCTCCCTTTGGATACTATTGCTATATGTTTAATTTTGGTGTGGATACGTAGCTTAAGCTGATGATTCCTTGATGGACGCCGTTTTATCCAGCAAATAAATTTGTATCAAGCCAAGACTAACAGACTAGACACTATAAATAGCGGAGAGTAAGCTAATCCCGGGTGTCGGTCTCTCAAGGAATTAATTAAGCTGAAGTTGCAATTGCTAGAGCTAATTGACACTAATTAACTAGAAAGCAAGTAAACAGTTGGTGGGTTTCCCCGATAGCGCAAGCAGTTGACGAACTTAATA
>JAYMSL010002410.1:0-14366 GCA_036897195.1 Plantago coronopus | reverse complement strand
ACTGCAGAACATAGTTGAATCTGATGCCAGTGAGGAGAGTGTTATCAGTGCTGGTTTGTTGACTGTTGATGAGAACATGAGCCCAGATTTTGAGGAGGATGAGAATGATTTGGGCAAGGAAATTGAGGATGCGAACGGTTATGCTACAAAGGCGTATGTGTCTGCGTCTGCACCTTTGGTTGCAGAAAATATTAGTGATAAAACCTTCAAATCTGATACTGATAATAAGATAGCTAATTTCAGCAACTTAGTGAGGCCAGATGATGAACCAAGGCTGGTTTATGATGAAGGGAAACCTGTTCTAGTACCAGGCTTAGCTTCAGTTGAATCGGAGGAGATTGAAGAAGCATCACCGATTAACGGGGTGAAAACAGATGATGATGATGATGATGATGATGATGATGATGATGGTGCCGAGAGTGTATCGAATTCAGCGAATGAGGTTGAGGAGTTAACTGTGCCTGATGAGGTAATAGTTTGACAGTCTTAGCATCTAATGTGTAGTGTTTCTCACCTGCAGTGTGTTAGAATTACCAACAAAGTCTTACCAAGAACATGCATTGACAGTTGACTCTCAACAAAATAAGCTGAAAACCTGTAGGAAGTAGTAACAGATTCACTTGTATTCCTTTGCAGTTTGCAGTTCACTTCAATAGAATGTAACTTTTTCTTGTATTTGTATCTTCAATTTCATCTGCAGCACATGTTTGAAATTTGAATAAAGTGGTTCAATGAAAATTTACCAAAGACCTCTTTTCTTTTATGTTTCGAATGTCACGTCTTTGATGAACTCTGATATAATGTGTTATATGGTGTTAAATGTCGTTCTGTTTTGGCACAGACGACGGAGGCTCAACAAGTTTCTACCTCATCTCAGAAACCCCCAGAAACTACGGAGCAGATGCTTGAAACGAAAGCACAAGTGCATGATAATGTAGAAACAATTGAAACGAAAGCTGAAGTGTATGTCAATGAGGAAATGCTTGAAACGAAAGCACAAGTGCAAGACAATGAGGAAACGCTTGAAATGAAAGCACAAGTGCAAGATAATGAAGAAATGATTGAAACGAAAGCAGAAGTGCATGTGAATGAGGAAACGCTTGAAACGAAAGCACAAGTGGATGAAGAAACATTTGAAACGAAAGCAGAAGTACATGACAAGGAGGAAATGCTTGAAACAAAACCACAAGAGCATGACAATGAGGAAACAGAGAATAGCATAATACAAAGCAATATGCAATGGGGTCGACAAACGATTCAGAAGTTTCTTGCCTGTCTGGGATTCTAATTATCATGTAGTAGCAGCAGTACTATCAGTCTAAAAACACACTGCATCCTCAATTTTTCATGCATTCTAGCTGAAGTTTGTTTGGCTAGGTCATTTGTGTGTAGATTAGAAAGACAGTTTTTGTCTATTGCTGCTACTTATTTCACAAGGCAATGTATATATTTTGTATTGCATATCTACTTCCTGCTTATTCGTTTCTGCTGTGCATATCTCGATATTACTAGTAAGTAGTAACAGTGTCAAAGGACGTGTGGTCGTACGAATTATAAGCATCAAGAGAAATCAGGCATCTTTTCACTACAATAGTACAATCTAGAACTTGTGCCCCAACAAAGTACTCAAAATGAACACAATGAGGAACATAAGCATATAAAGTCGCGTTTAGGCCACAAATTTCCATAATTTAGCTGCATCACAAGACCTTTTGCAGTAGTACAGTGAATTATACCTTCAAGCTGTTCAAGTTCTAAATCTAGAGCACCTTCCGAAATGGTCGGTGAGAACTTAATGATTGTGTAATTCTTACACTAGAGAACTTAATGATATCAGAATCCAAAGCAGCTTTGAATATGTCTTGAAAATGATATTCAGTTCTTGAAATCCAGAACCAGCAACGTGCGGCAAACGTTCTTAAACTAAGCAATATCAGAATTAAGAAATGCACTTTGGTTTCCCAACAAACCTTTGCCACAAAATCAAGGTATGTCTTCACATAATTTTAAACTACTCAGTATGATCCTAAAGGCAACTCAAATGCTGTTCTTTCATTAGTTCCAGGCAGTAAAGAAGTAACTGATATTCGAGTATTAACATACATGTAAAATGACTAGACTCCATATATCTCTATATAAGTCGATCATTTAGATGAAATGCAATTCTATCAAGAGAAGTTTCAGAAGAAACTCTATATGCCAAGAAGCTTTAATTTTTTTTATATATAATGAATTATAATCTCACACCATACACTCCTACCCATCTCATTTCTAAGTATATATATTCCTAGTGATGCTATGTTCATGAAAACTCTAGCATGCTGATTGCTAACAATTAACAAGAGCAAAAAGGCCAGGAGAATGGAAACAATTGGTTATCACATTCGTGTAATTGGAAACCTGGGTCTCATCTAGGAAGCATCTCGCTGACAGTCTGAGACTCGTCGAAGTTTGAAGTCCCAGAAGGATCTGGACATAGTTTCTCTTTGTTTTTATGGGACGAAAACTGCAAACTATCGCCACTTGACTTTCGAGAAATTTGTGGCCTGTATATTCCCGGTTCGGTTAGCAACTTTTCATTAAGAATAACATCTGTCGAAAGCATTTTCACCACTTGTTTCATGTCCGGTCTGTGCTGAGAGGTTGCTTGGGTACAGAATAGAGCAACTTTGGTAAACCGCATAACTTTGTCCTCAGGATAGTCCTTCAACTCGGGATCAACAATATTGAGAAGTCGATTTTCATTAAATAATTGCCAAGCCTGCAAAAGAATTTCATATCAAATGTGTTGTCTCAAAGTCACACTTCACACACATATATAAACCTGTTGTGACGGCAAAAGATTTACAAGTCGGGGTCTGTGTACGTATATTGATAGACTGATGGGCATGAGTTAAGAGCATATGGTTTGAAATCTCAGTGAGGCTGATGTAAAAAGTATCGAAACATCACGGTTTCTCATCTCATCGAGAATTTGAAACTCATTTCTCCTTATTAATTTTTTATTTTTCATTCCTAAAACACTATGGAGAAAGAATCCTTTTGATCCTATGGCAAGAACACATGAAGGAATTTCTAAGAAATTTACTGAATGAATGAGCATACCCATTCGAGCAAAGTCGAGAAATTTTCTCCAAAGCCTGCCCTGCTACTACTTTTTCCACTTATGATTTCAAGTAACAACACCCCGAAACTATACACATCAGCCTTCTTTGTTAGTTGGCCCAGCATCGCATACTCTGGAGCGAGATATCCTCTGCAAATAATGGTTGAAATTGAAGTATATGAGACAAACTAAATGTTGAAAATACTTGTGTGAAATACATGGAAAAGTCAGGCAAGGAATTGACTTGGACTTGCACTCACATAGTTCCTGCTACTCGTGTGCTGACGTGGGTGACATTATCTGGAAATAGTTTTGCCAATCCAAAGTCTCCGATTTTTGGAAAGAAATTCTCATCAAGAAGCACATTACTGGCCTTTATATCTCGATGCACTATGGGTGGTTCGGAATCTTCATGGAGAAATGCAAGACCAGAAGCTGTTCCCAAACATATTGCTTCCCTCTTGGGCCAATCCAGTACAGCACCATTGTCTGACCCTGCAACGAATAGTCTAAGTCTTGTTAAAATGACCAATTTTAGACCTAGAAAGAAAGTTTAAATTCCACGAAAAACTTATGACTTCTTGAGAGAGATTGTGACACCAGAATAACATGAGCAGGTAAGATAATCTGCATTTCTCCAATCTCCCCTAAATAAAGACATTCCATTTATTCTAGTCACTGTCACTTATAAAAAAACACGGTCTGTTCTGCAGAAATAATCTCAAGTACTCTAAATTACCGAGTAAAGCATTGGCAAGGCTGTTGTTTGCCAAATATTCATACACCAATATTCTATTAGTGCCCTCAACACAGCAACCGATTAGCTGTACAAGATTTGGATGGCGTGTATTTGATATTGTTTTAAGTTCCGTCAAGAATTCATTAATCCCTTGCTTAGACTCAGCAGAAAGAGCCTTCACAGCAACTTCAGTCCCATTCCTCAAAACTCCCTGCAATTTTATAACTTCAGTGATTAATCACATCATATACGTGATAGATAATGGTCTGCATAAAACCAGAACATTGCATGTATCCTTTCACAATGGTTAATAAGACCACATGGTGCAAAATTATGGTTTAAAAAGTTACCTTGTACACAACACCAAAACCACCTCGGCCAATTCTGTTTGTAGGATTGAATATTTGCGTAGCTGATCGCAACGAATTATAGGTAAACAACCTGACATTGTCTGTTTCAATTCCTGACAGTGCAGAAAACAAACAATAGTAAATGTTTGTACATTTGAGCAAGAAATTGAAGAAGAAGGAAAAAAAGTAAGCAACACGGTTCGTAATGCCCATAGCTTTTATATCTATATGGCAGACAGGCAATTTGAGTATGTGCAAACAATTAGCTACTACAGCAGCTGCACTTAATCAATTCCTATTGCTGGAAACATTATAGATTAGTCACAGGCCCATCAGATAACAGATAACTGCACCCGATGTCCCGATTAGACCAAAACATATTATAAGTTAGAGCATAAAGGGTTATGAGACTAGCAAGGAAACCAACCCAGTTAGACGCAATAGAACTACGCTCCAATTAGGCAAACTTGCTCTTTCTATATACTAAAAGAAACTTTGCTAAACTGCACTTTATTCCTTCAATTCACATATTGATCCTGCCTCTAGATTTTTCACGGGATATGGATTAATAGCGAGAGATGGTGAAAGGATGACGATTCTCTGCAGCTAGAGTTATGTGATGTATCCACGCATTAAACCACAAGTTCGAAGTTGAAATCTGGAAAACTCAGTTCAGCACACATTATACAGCACTCTGACTCTTCGTCCGTCAATTCCTTCGTTAGTCCATCACTATGCTTATACATTTCAGCATGCAAAGTATTGGTTTTTAGATCACCAAGAGTTGAATATAACCACTAAAAATGCACGAGTTAGGAATCCGAGTAAAATACAGTGATCCTAGCCCACTCAAAGCACATTCCAGCAACAGACCATGTCTTCTGTAACGCTGAAATTAATCACTATAGCACTAAATTTGCTCATTTCCGACGATTACATCTGAAGTCAGCTATATCATCTCTGTACATAAGGCTTCAATTCCGTAAATTAGTCAGCTACCAGTCATCTTATCAGCCGGTTGTGCTAAAATCCGTTAAAACAATCCATAACTTTACTCTGCTAAAACTATCAGAAACAAATTTTCCAAAATCAAGTGTCACAGTCAGCTGGACTAGCAGAACCACATATATCACATTATGAAGAAAAAATAATAATAAGAGGAACATCCAAGGAAAAACAGAGACCAGTATTTATCTATCCAAGAACATACATAATCATTTGAACTATCAAAATCATTTCAAGTCAAGGAAAACAAAATCTCATAACCAATAATCTCAAACCACAAATTCCCTATCATTCATTTATCTGGCAAACTGTTCAATTTCACAACGCAGAAGTCTCCCACCTTAAACAACCATAAGCTAAAAGACAACCGAGAATAAGCTTAAATACCCAAATTCACAATTCCACAATTCAATCAACCAAAGAATAAAAAGAGTCAAATTAACAAGAATTAAGGCACAGAATGTCAGAAACAGAAGAAACTAACCATGGGTATCTGGTCCAGTCTTCTTGTGATCAGATAGACCACCAAGACAACAGCTGAAGAAAACCATTCTTGCTCATTTGACACCCATCCACAATTTCAAGAAACTCAATCAATGTCTTTTTGTGTAACACAGCAGGTTTCTTGGTGAAGCAAACAATAAGCACCAATAATCAGATGCCAGACATATATATTAGGAGAGGGAAACACAGCTGGACAAGTTATTCCAAGAAATAATGAAATGTGAACAGAGCTACCTTCTTAATTTTTATACTAGGTAACTGCTGCTGCAATAAGTACTATATAGAGCAAATTTCATTATTATAAGGAACAAAGTGTGACAGTTTACCTGAATTCTAGAATTAATTATAAAAAATTACAGAGGTGCTGTATCATATAGTAGTAGTATATTCATATGATCAAGAATGGTGAATATGAATAAGACCTTGGTAGGGTAGATTAGCAGCAGAGTTTGATTAATTGACTGGCTAAAGTAATTGATTTGTGGGTTGTAATCATCAGTGGGAAAAGAAAACAAACAAGATTGAGAAAAAACAACATTTGTGGGAGATAAACAAATGGCAGATTGGGACTGAAAAGGTGTAGTTTGTAGTTCCCTTCACGAGATATATACAACCAGATTTCTACTAGTATTTCATGCGTGCGTCATACTGACCTTTAATCCACTTATCCACACGCATAAATCATGTCTCACTATTGTAAGGTTTCAAATCATGGAGGTTAGCAACTTAGCATCTTAACAAGAAGTCCAGAATGGTGTATATATAGATCAAACACATGTTATGTACTTATATGGGCCATACCACATTCGTCAAAGGTAAATTGTATTCGTTTGTGCGACTAATATTCCAGCCGAGTATTGTCGGACCTTTTTTAGGGACGTCTCCCAGCGATGTAGTGGTGTTTTTTACATCTAAAAAACTCGAACTCGAGACCTTGATTTCGTGAACACATGCCCCTATGCAACATGTCATCTGTCTCAATCTTGTGTAAATAATACTTCCATAATTAAAAGTCTATTACAAAACAAGTACTTGCATTAAAAGTTTCATAGATGGTTATGTGAACGTTTTTCATGAACTTTGACCGCATATTAATTTAAAATTATACAATGAAAAAATATTTCAAAAAAAACTTATGAAGTTTTTTTTTTTTTTTCAAGAAAAAACTTAGTATGAAGTTTGTAAAAGCCAGAGGTATATCATATTGTATTAGAATAAATTTAGCATCTTCGTGTATATTGTTACAAGGGGTAGATGTTCTCCTTCTACTTACACGTTCTTAGAGTCTATGAGTAAACGATATTGTAAATTAAGCTGGTATGGTCTCTCTAACTTATGTGTTGAACTCAATTCTATCGATTACTATACTTGAATGTGTTTAGTAATACATTTTAAGCCGAAATAGACATTTTTACATATACTCACGTCGTGTGTTCGATCAACCAACTTTTCGGCATATGTCATATTCATCTAAGACTAGAATGATCAAAACTTTTAAGTGGTGAATAAGACTAACATACATTTGAATTCAAATATCCATAATTTAATCTAGAGAAAATCAAAAGTTGTGAATTAGACTAACTATAAACGAAAGGGCGGCAATCAGTACAACAACACAGGTTTGACTTGCAAGAAACTCCCTCTTTTGTTTGTGAATCAGATTTCATCTTTGACAGTTGAAAGGGTCTTATTCCCCAAAAAATTAGTATTAAAGTTGTCATTTGAAACTCTGAAGACGTGTTTATGAACTGGGTCAGAACTCAGAACTCAGAATGTAAATATTATTCAAAAGGCCTTGTGACTTGTGTGATTCAAGAAATAGTATTGAACACTTCTGTAGTTCTGTAAACGAGGAACGACCCCTGAAGTAGGGGTCTGGTTGGATTCTCTGTAAAAAGATTTGTCTTGGTTTTGTTAGAAGAATAATTGTCCAAATACTCTTTCATTGTTCCAACACATGGACAACCTCAATGTTTTAGTCATAGGATTATAGGAACACAGTCGAATCACATGACATTTATGTGGATTGTAAACTCGCAATAAATTACTAAAGCGGACATTACATAGTGATATTGTTGAAACTTCAAACCCCAAAGTATAACAAATTACAGTGTTTGAAAGATTATGCACGGGTCATATACGATGAACATAGGAATCTTACCTTTTTAACACGACTTATGAAATTTATAAGGGAACAATGGTTCGTTGTTCAATTACGATAGTAGCTACCAATCGACATGCGTAACCCTTGGACCGGGACAAGAAAAGGCCTACTTCTGGATGGTCAGTGGGCTTGAAAATTGAGATTAGCTGCTAATCATTTGAAGTTTGACACTTAGTTGAACAGAAATATTGCATGATAGATAATCCTCAGCTAATACGCGTTTGTCTTCTTCTACCAGGCTCATAATAGACTAGATCTTGTAGCATTTTTTAAGTAAAAAAATTGTTACAACTTACAAGTGACACTTTTGTATAAGTTGCTTGGTTTTTTTCTTCCCCAGTGGTAAACTGATAGTACCAAGTTCCAAGTCCAAATTCAATGGAGCAGTTTTTCTGCTGTAGACATTTACCAATCCAACTTCAAAGGACCTATACTTAATGACATTATTGCCAAGTCTGATGGCTTTTGACTTCTTCATCATCATTTTTGCAGGCCACCATATCCATATTACTATTCTTTAACAGAATGAACGAGTAAATAAGAACAAGACCATAATTATTAGTACTTCTGTAGTTCTGTGGCAATATGAAGTCCGCTTATAGCAAGTACTCAAGAACCCCAATAATTGGAGATTAAGATTCAAGAAAAACACATAAATCAGCTGGAGAAATGGAGAAATTTGAGAATCAACTCGACCGAGGTGGTAAAATTCGTAAACTTAAGGAAATGCATATATACAGTATACTAGCTTTTTTAGCGTGATTGCCTGACTGGAGTGACAACTGGGGGTGTTCGAAGATACCTATTTCTCCAATTCTGTTGTGGATTGAGCTTTTATCCTGCTTTGAGTGACGACTGAGGGCGTTTGAAGATACCTATTTCAAACTCCGTTGTGATTTGAGCTTTTTACTGTGAATGTGATTGCCTGATTGGGGTGACGAGTAGGGGCGTTCGAAGTTACCTGTAGAACTAAAATCAGAATATTTTCAATATAAGGGTCTCAATATAATGATGGTTCTAGTCCAAGAATACAATACATTAACATTAACAAAGTGATGGGAACACTACAAGTTTTGTCACAAACACACCACTAGTACAATAAACTGATACTATTGCAAAGGATCATTAACAAAAACAAACATGTCCAAATGCAATATACTCAAATTCTTTCTAGTTGTAACTTCTTGTCTCTCAAATGCTTCTGTTTTTCTTCATCTTGGAAAGCATATATCAGCATTTTATGTTTGTGCTCCCGTCCATCTCGTTCTCATCGCCAAATCGAGTGTTATAGCCCGAGCTGAACTCAGATCCATCGCTGCTTGATGCAACTGGAGATTCTGCAGCAGCAACTGTGCCACTTTTAGCAGAACTTGATCGAATGCCAGATGACGAGGAAGATGATGAAACTCCAATGGATACCGGTCGTATACCATCAGCCACCATACTTCGTCTGATATCCTATTGGAAACAAAGTAAATAAGAAATGGATGAGCGATCGAATGTGAAGAATCATAGCACAACTTTATGACTTATTAGTTTGAAAGCTATTTCGTAAATTCTTGTTAAAAAGACAAACAAGGATAGCGTAATGTTCTTTTTTACTCTATGAATCTGATTGCTTTCTCTACACCTCTGCACAACAGATCACTTTCTTCAAAATGTTGAAAGTTCCTTCTGAGTGCAGATGTCATAGTTTGTGAGAAAAAACAGCTGTTAATTTGATGAAACTCGTATATAATAGTGGACTTTATGCTGTTCTCAATTCTCAGTTATGGAAAATCTTCGAAAAAGATACATACCATGTGCCGTACAGCCATATCAAGAGACCGGCTTGAGAGTGATCTTCCAAAGCCCGAAGGTTTAGAAGATTTCTTTGGGTTATCTTGAGATAAGCACTCATCTTGCTTCGGGGGAGCTAGTTTCCTCATGTTCACCACTCTTTCAACCATCTGTGTACCCATCAATACAGGGTTCACATCATCATCACCAACATTGGCATATACTCGGCTCTTTGGCAACACAGTGCTTCCAGATTTATGAGCTGTACTAGCCGGAGCACGCACTCTAGCAGGAGAGCATGACTTTTGTCTAGGTTTCCCGTTTTTAGAAGATAAATTAGTAGTTGGTCCACTTGGCCTTCCCCTAGATGCAGACACAGGTCTCTTAGGAATCGACACTTTCAAACTTGGAGTCCCATCAAGAGAAACAGAGAGAGTCTCTAATGGTTTTGAGGGCCTAGACTTCACCACCGGAACTTTCAACACAGAAGTCCCCGTTTTCCTCACCATCGCAGGTTGATTAGACGGAGCTACTGCTGGCTTATGTGTAGGTGTAGCAGACCTTGTTTTGGAGGTGGAACTGGCTGGGACTGAGGGTCGGGAAGGGGTGGATGAACGGGATGTTGCTTTTGCTGGAGTCGAGGATCTAGATTTAGCGGCTGTGGGTTTAGAGGAAGGTAATGAGTTTCTTGAACTAGGTGCGGAGGAACTAGAAGCCTTCGGTTTTGCAGGTAAGGATGACCGTCTAGTTGGTGTTCCTGATCTAGAGACCGGCTTTCGGTTCCCAGATGATGATGGCCTTTTACTAGTGGATTCTACGCTCGTTGATTTAGCTGGCTCTGATGAAGTGTTACTCACAGTAGCAGATTTGTCACATGCTGGAGTCTGCAGGAAAGAATGTACGGTAAGACTAAATCGATTTCCAAAAACCACACAAGCATGAAAATTTTTGTAGATCATCAGAAGTCAAGATTTCCCAAGGTTCAAATCTTCATACATTTGGACAAAGTTTCAGATTAGAGGAAATCAAAATATTCCATACAAATACATTCATTTCTGTATCATTTTTAGCTCATACTATTCTTCATTAAGTACTTTCCAAAACATTTGCAGTTACACAGACTTAAACGTAAATGCTACTAATTAACAAGAGTCAAGGTACTAGCACAATCTACTGAAAAACTCGAAATGAAAACTTGTTAGAATTGTATACTAGCACAACTACTGAAAATCTAAGAGTTAAGGTACTCCACCACTTGCCTCGGATTCCAGAGGAACTTTGTTACCATTCGAAAAATCAACCTGAGTTGCCTCAGGTTCTTGCCCACCAAACTCTACAGAAGGAAGTAAAGAGGTGTCGGCTGCAAGAAGCCTGCGGAAATGATTTTATTATGTTATCAGAGAATATTATGTCTCCCGGGTAATGAATAAGCTACACTTTATCGAAATTGTTAGATACAAAACCAGTACATAGCAGTCAGAATCTACGCTAAGAACTTCACATACTAAATAGAAGCAAATATGAGACAAGTTGTACTAGTCTGATAAGTTTCAGCTCCTGAACTAACAGAAATGAGGGATTTCATATTATGAGATTCAATGAGAAACACACTCAGAAGTTCAGACTTCAGTACACGATTATCAATAGCTTATAAGGACGTGAATATTATACCAATCAAAATCGCTCCTGCCAGTCTCCAGTTTGAGGATCTCATCGTCAGCTGCAATCTGATCAACATTTGATATCAACACGCCATCAGCCATCACCACATTACCTACAAAACAGGACATCAAAACCACATACAATTCTTGAAACTATCAACACAAGAGTCTACCAGACATAAGAAGTACCAGTAGAGTTATCAAATTCATCAGACTGCTCAACTCGAAGAGCGTCATTCGCCTGCTTCTCGGCATTACGCATCCCCAAGAAAATAGCCAAATTTTCATCAACTTCCCTCACCACCATTCCAAGATCCCTATTATGTGGCCTAAACTGTACGGACGCCTGCATTCAGCAAGAAAACAGCTTCATTTCACATTCTAGCTCACCCAATTTTTATACTAACAACTTCATAGAAACCCGAAAATCAGAACTTCTTCAAACATCATAAATTAGACCAAATCCAAGCAAAAGACTGATCAAGCAAGCAACCAATAATCATTTTCCAATCTTTACACTAAAAGACAAGTTATTGCTACAATCGGATCCAAATCAGCTTTTAAAAAGGCCTAAAACTCTTAACATAAAAATCAAGAAACCATCTCCTCTAATTTATGCAAGAAGCAACAAATTAAATCAGGCCAAAAACACAAAGAAAACAGCTTCAATGCATTCTAACTTACCCATTTTTTACACTAACAACTTCATAAAAACCCGAAAAACCGAATTACGTCAGACATCATATACACACATAAGTTAGGCCAAAATCAAGTAAAAGAATGATCAAGCAAGTAACCAATAATCATTTCTCAATCTTTACACCAAAAGACAAGTTTTTGATACAACCGGATCCAAATCAGCTAAAAGGCCTAAAACTCCTAATATAAAATCAAGAAACCATCCCCTCTAGTTCATTCAAAAAGCAACAAATTAAATCAGGCCAAAAAACACGAACCCCACAAATTGAGCTCAAATAAAGCTACAACTTTCCAACTCTTTAACTAATTCCCAGCTCGTTTCCAAAAGATAAACAAGCCATTTGTGCTAAATCTAAGTAATCCAAACAAGATAAAGCCCACAAATCTCTAGTTCAAAAAAGAGCTAAAGTTTGCTAAAGTTTTCACCTTAAATCAGCTGAAAACGAATCAAACACCAAAATAAAGCTACAAAACAAACAAAAGCATAAATCACTTACAGCCATTGTTGCTGAAACACTCAAAATCGGTACCAGAAAGTGCCAATTGACCACCGATACAGCAAGGAATCTTGTTCTTGAAGTTGCAGTTTTAATGGTGTAACTTCAAATTGAAGCTTTAAACTAATGCAAGTAGTATTTTATAGTGTCTGTGCAGAAAGACTGGAACAGTTGTTGTTTGATGATGAATCAGAGTGAGTTCGATTGTTGTTTGATTCCTTTGACAAAAGAGACACACACAACTCTATTTTTAAATAAAAAATAAAATCTGTATTATTTAAGTAATTAATTTAATGGAATTTGAAAAGATGGAACAGAACACAACTCAACCATGGATTTGAAATCAGTTATGTGATCTGTAAATGCTGTTAATGTCTGTGTTAGAGATAAAATTACCAGATTACCCCTGGGAAAAGTGAAATTACTAGGTTGCCCCTGATGTACGGTTAAATTACCAAGAATGACCTTTGAATTTCTACTTTTATAGTATGGGTGACTTTTGCTTTTTATGTTACTTTACACATGATGATAATTTTAGTTTAACTGCATTTCAAAATCATTGCTACTTGATTCTTCATGGTGGTGGTCAGTCTCGGAAGTTCCTTTTCGCGTAATTTATTTTGATTTAAAAAAATGAAAATCGTGAACTTTACAAAATGTTAACGTACATATTATAAGATTACAAATGAATTATGTACATTAAAATATTATTTGAAATTGAGCATATCAGAGGTTAATTTGTCTACATTGCATCATTAAATTGTTTATCTTTTATGCAAATGTTTTGAGAAAGTGTAAATGTTGAATTTTTGGAAGTGTTTCGAAGAGTTTTCTAAGAAAGAATTGACTAAAGTTGTAAAAAATTGAATGTGTGGGGATTTATGACATGGGTTAACAATTATTCCTTCTAGAGTCAACTAGAATGAGGTTCTCTTTTTTGGTTCTTGGAATGAATAAATGAACTTTCGAAATTTGAATTCAATGCCTGCCAGCATTGATGATATCATTCTGCATATGTGGGCATAATGGAGCGTCCTGCACATTGAATTCATTAATGTTTGATTGGTTTTTATCATAAACCTTCAAATTCTACATCTTTAAAAATGTTATAGCATATGATGTGGGTGCGACATATTTCGAATTCATACTTAGTTCAATTTCATAATAAACGGTGCACTCTAATGTTTGTTAGCATTTTACGCGTATAATTGTAAACGTGAATTGCAAGGTGACACGCGATGATCTTTAAGTGTAAATACAAGTATTAGGACCTTGATATTTTTGTTAATTAATTGGATGCAATAATTAATAACAAATTGTACAATAATTGTATGCTTTGGTTTATGAGTTAGGTACATCACCTGTAAAATTGTACTACTTCTGTAAATAGTGGATATTTTAATCTGAACAGTCGAATTTCGATTGATAATGGTGCCTCCTAAAAATTTGATTGGGTTTTTTAACAAGTACTGAGGCTCTATAAAGTTTATTTTAAATTCAGGTTTATTTAATTCAGTTCAGTTTAAATTTGCGTCATTCAAAATTATATTTAAAATAAAGTCCATTATATTTATTTTAGTTCACGTCCGTCAAGTTCGAAAAATATCAGATAAATTGAATATAACCTAGATAACAGTAATTTATACGAAATGACATATAATAAGTACGTGGCACAATAACCATGTGAGTTGTGACTAGTCGTAGAAATAGAAGATAAAATTGTCTCCTAACAAAACCAAAAAAATGAAAAAATCTTGTCAATGATTAAAAATAGGGTTTGAAAGTTAACATGGGGTGTTTGCATTGGTGGGGATGTTCTAACAATCATTTATCTAATCAGAATCATACAACTCAAATCAGTT
>JAYMSL010002409.1:0-14366 GCA_036897195.1 Plantago coronopus | reverse complement strand
CACTTGAACCAGTTCACCATAACATGACTGAAAACTGATGAACCAGTTCAGGAGCCCATGAACCAGTGAACCACTAGTTCACCACAACATGTAGCCTAAGCTGGATTGAGTTCTTGAATGTAAGGTGTTTGATAAATGTACTGAGCTAATGATGTTTTGGTGTTGATTATTTGAGTTTCTGGGATTATTTTACTGATTCTTTGAAACTGCATCTTGAATAGAGACTTGCTAAATGCTAACGGAATTGAAGCACTTATAAGCAACTACCAGTAAACCGGATTTATTATGTTAATCTATTCTAAGTTTGTATGTTTTGAAAGGACAGTGAAACTTAGTGTGGAGTTTCCATATGAACATTCTGTTGTAGTTTGTAATTTGGCTAGCATTGTTGTGTATGGCGATTTGTGGAGGTATTGTTTCCATTTTGAATCTTTTACTAGAAAGCAAAACCCGATGTTGCAGTGCTTTCTTGATTGAATGTTGCAGTGATTTCTTGATCGAATGCTATTTCTTGTCAGTGTACAAGTTGACGTTTGGTGCCTCCACCTGCTGAGCCTTGTGGTATGAATTTTCTGCTGGTTTCTTGAGAGTGAGCAAATTGAACCATTTCCTGTCCTTTTCATCTCTTTCACGATTCCTCTGCTCGATCGGTAATTTTCTCACTGAATTTACTTTTGGATCCATCAATTTCTTCGCTTGTTCAGTTTCTTAAGTACCTTCATAATAGTTTTGGAAATCTAATTGTCTGTTATTTGAATCATCGTATTTGATCTGAGATGCTAAATAGTGGACATATATGGACTATGGTGCATTGTTTTCAGGAAGTTTTGCTTTGAATAGAAAGGGAAATGGATACAGTGCTTCTAGTAGAGTCCAGTGTTCTGCAAATGGGCCGCCTTTGGCTTGGCCAGGGACGGCTGTGGTCAACTCGGGCCGTAAGACCTGGGATGGTCCTAAGCCTATTTCAATTGTTGGATCAACTGGCTCCATTGGAACCCAGGTGAAATAGCTTAGTCAACGTTCCTTTTCTTTTTTGGTGTTTAAAAACTAATGTAGATTGAGTTGAGTGTGATTTGTTTAGCTTAAATGCACATGCCTTCGTCTGATCACTGAAGTATTCTTTCGTCCATGTTACTAGTGGATTTAAATATGTTGTTTCACTTGTTCTTTAACACTACTAGTATATGTTGACACTTGCATTAGCTCACCGAGTCTGATTCTGGTAACTCCTCTCTCCTCAGTTCAATTTTCGGTAGAAATTACAGTGAGATTAGTTCGGATTTGCTTGAACTGTTGCGTTTCGGTGCAGTATGGAGCTATTGCGAGCTGAATTTGTGGAATTGAACTCTCCCTATATAATTGATTGATCTTAGGTTTCAACAAGTTCTTATTCATATGGCTATTGGTGAATTTTACGGTGTACTATATTTTCTGATATGAAGTGAGATCAAAGTACAATAAGTAGGTGATTTGTTTTGTATGTGGTTGAGAGATGTTATGAAGCATAGGGGAGGGAGTCTGCAGTGTGCTTTTTTCGTCTTTTGCTAAAAGTTGTGTCGAATTGTGGCTAGGAATTTGTGAGGTCGAGTTGAGCAGACCGGAAGCGAAAAATGCTATTGGGAAGGATAGTTTGGCAAAAGTTCTTTTGATCAGCAGTCCCGTTCCTAAAGTGTTCTGTGCTGGTGCTGATCTGAAGGTACAATTATTGCTTAATGAATTTACTTGCTATTTTCTTCAGATTTTTATTAAATTTCAGATACGCTTGTTTTCTCTGTTGTCATGTCTGGTTTACTTCATAACGAGTCTGCTGTGGCGATCGATTGCAGGAAAGAAAGACAATGACTCCATCTGAAGTTCAAGATTTTGTGCAGTCTCTACGATCAACCTTCTCCTATTTGGAGGTCGATTACTCATCCCTTATGTAGTAAGTTCTGCTGATAATTGAATGGGTGCCTTCCCTTGTCACTTGATTCAAGTATCCAAAGCCTTTGATGGATCCTCCTAAGCCCGAACAGGCAAACATTGTTGTACCATACATACTCACTTCGCTATGATATCTTTGTTTATCAATTTTTAAAGCTGATTTAAGTAAGACACCTCTGTTTATCTATTTTTAAAGCTGATTTAAGTAAATATATATGCAGTCACTTAAAGTTCCTACAATAGCGGTAATTGAAGGGGCTGCATCGGAAGGTGGCTTGGAAATGGCCTTATCTTGTGATCTTTGAATATGTGGTTAGTTAATATCTCCAGACCCAAACTTTTACAACAATCTCTTATACTATACTGTTTCTAACTTGGCATTGTTACCATGGATGCAACAGGAGAAGATGCTATAGTTGGATTACCAGAGACAGCTCTTGCAATTATACCTGGGTAAAGTTCATACACTGATGTAGTATATATTTCTGTTGTAACACATGCATTTGTTTATTACCTTTATATTAGCTGAAGCCTTTGCTAATTCAATCTGTTTTGTTTATCTGTATGCTCTTTCTCTCTGACATGGATTTGAAACCACCTAGTACTTATTATTTTTATAGGTGTTGCACGACATGGAATAGGTTCATCTATGATATTATGTTCAACAATCATATGTCACACATGTATTATGTTCATCTTTAGTGAATTTTGGAAGATCAATGGCTAAAGAACTTATTTTTACTGGTCGTAGGATTGGTGGCAAAGATGCTCGTGGTATAGGTACGTTGAGTGATTCTTCTGATCGTATTGTACTTATGAAAAGGTTGAATGGCTTGGATTTGTTCCTTGCATTGAGATTAACAGAACAATCAGAATTTAAGTAGTGGACTCTACAATTTTGCATTGCAGGACTTGTCAATCACTATGTGCCTGCTGGCGAAGCTCATGCAAAGGCTCTTGAAATTGCTCGTGACATAAATGATAAATCAGAAGGTGCATGACCTTACCCTCCATTTTTAACTTTTACCTTCTATAATTCAATATACAAACAATGATAACATAACAGTACTTGCATGGTTGCAGTTGAAAAAGAAAGCATTTATTTGGAAGTGATTAATATTAGTGGGAATAAATGTGGGATATGCTGAGAAAATGAGAAGTGTAATTCTGTCTTAGAGCTGTGAACAAGGGTGCTAAATTGGATTAATGCTTATTGGTTCTCGTAATGTCACATAGCTCATTCTCTGCTTCTTGTTTTCCTAAAATACTTGACATACCTATTACAGGGGCCATTAGTAATACGCATGGCATAACGGGCCATCGATGGGGGTCTCGAGTTAGATATGAGTTCGGGTCTGGATCTGGAGGAGAATTGTTATGAACAGCTACTGCACACAAATGATCGCTTGGAAGGCCTGGCAGCATTTGCTGAGAAGCAGAAACCTAATTACACGGGCAAATACAAACCTGCACATTCATTGTACTTGTAGATCACTAATCAAATTCGAATCATAAAAGAATAGAGTAAAATCTTTCACATATTGCTGAATGCAGAATGAGTCATTTTGCAGTTTTCTGGTCCATGATTTGTTGTTAATTCGTTTATGCATCCAAATGAACTCTGTCGACACCAACTGGACACATAAACCAAGAAATTATATGTAAAGATCAGAGTTAAAAAGAAAATCTGAATATTTGTAGTGTGCTTTGTTTTTTATTTAAATATGTTGTTTCACTTGAGTACCATGTTACTAGTGGATTTAAATATGTTGTTTCACTTGTTCTTTAACACTACTAGTATATGTTGACACTTGCATTAGCCTGCTGTGGATGCTTAAATATGTTGTTTCACTTGTTCTTTAACACTAACTAGTTAGTACCCCGTGTTTTATGTTTTCTATACTGCAATGCACAAAAGCGTGTGATCTTAATTGGGAATAAGTAGGTTTTTCAATATCAAATATAGATTTTGATATATTTATTTCCCAGTGATATCTACCATACACATTGCAAACATGCGTATGTTTATAGTAAAGTACATGGGTGTTAGTAAGGACAACAAACAATAATTCAGTTGGTAAAAGGTCCAGCACCAACCATAAGTCGAGGGTTATAGTCACCATTGTTGTTTAAGAAAAATAGTTAGTCATTCTATTTCTCGTTTATGTAGGTGTATTACTATCATAATTCCTAGGATTTCAATATTTTTGCTTTAGCTTCGTCCATTTCGAGAACCAAGAAAGTGTTTTGTAAGAGCCTCAATATTTTAAACATTCGGTTCGATTTTTAAAATGATATTCATATCATTTTTCGGCTATGTTTATTCTACCTCGTGTATCGATTGTGCATTTTATGTTCATGTTTGATTGCTTTTAGAAAATGAAATTACGAGAAACCTATAAATCATTAAAAAAAGGAATGTACAATATAAACGAGGCCGCATTAAAAACGAACACTGGACTGAAATAATACCTAGTACTACCAATCATCAAATGTGAATCAAGGGTGTTAGGGACTTTTTTACTGAAATAAGTTGTAAAATGAGCTTATAGGCGCGTTTCTGAAAAACGAACCAAGCACTGCATGCGTTTGGAAATGCGTCTTCAACTGGGTTTTGAAATGAGCTACCAAGCACCAAAAACTTTGGTCAAAAAACACACCTTTTTTGATCAGAAAACACACCTTCAAAGGCTGTTAGTTTGGACTTTACACCATGTAAAATTTTGGTCAAAACCCACTTTAGAACCAATCAGGCCCTTAAACACTAAAACATTCTCGAAAAAAAAAAAAAAACACCAAAACAGCCCATTCAACATTTCCATCCGACAATCCAGAACGATTGCAAGATCGACGGCCGAGATTATCACACCGCAGTTGTGCTACTATGGCGCGGTTTTCTTGAAAAGAATCTCTGCTTCCACAAAACCCTCTTCGTTTCTCAAGAACCCCAGACGAGCTAGCACAGTTTGCATATCGGATTCAGTATTGAGAGAAATTGGTAAGAATTAATTCTTGAGCTGTATTAATGTCACAATTAACTGTATCTGATTTCTCTTGTGCGGGCACTGATTCATAAACCCTAACTCGCTCGAGTGAAAAAGACATCAATTTTGTTATTTTCTTGCGAATTGTTGATTCTTGTTACATGGGGTTTTCCTGTATGTCGTTTCAGATGTATATTGAAGATAAGAATTGACTATCTGAATCCAATTGTTAACAATGGTATGTTCGTTCTAAAGTTCGCACATTGCATAATGCGGTTTCTCCATTCTTTGTTTACACGAATTTGTTGGGATTATGTCAAAGTTTCTGACTTGGAGGTATAGGCATCATGGTTTAATGATAGTTTGCTTGATTTGAACTTAATGGTAGTCACAGGATATACGTAAATGGTTCGCGAAGAAACCAGACCAGGGGACTGGAAATGGCAGTGCGGCGAAGAGTGCAAAGCCGACAATACCAGAGAGGTCTCCTGCAGTCACGCCACAGGCTGGAAAAATGGTTTGTACCTCCTCCTGTCTGCTTTATTTTTGTACTGTTAACTGCTTGTTGTAGTGTGAAGTTAGATTTGAAGTACATTCTTATGTCTAGAAATCCTCTATGGCCTGTGATGCTGATAATACCGAATGATGTACTGTTCTCAGGGACAGGGTGTTCAAGAGTGTTCCGGTAGGAGAAAGACTAGTAAGTATTTTGATAAGGACAAGCAAACTGCAAAAGATGAGATGGAGATTGATGAAGATTCAGTAAAATTGAACTCTTCTGCTACTAAGAAGATTCATAGACTTGAGGATGACGATGAAGATTTTGTCACCCCTTCTTCCAAGAAGGGTTCAGCTGTTGCTACTCCTAGTAAGAAACTGAAAAGTAGTTCAGGTAAAGCGATTGCTCGGAAGCTTGAAGATGAAACTGACGATGATGATGTTGGAAAAGTAAAATCCATCACAAAATCTGCTGGAAGGGGCCGTGGTGCAAAAGGTACTTCTGCAGCTCCAACTAGGGCTGATATAAGTGACGAAGAGGATGTTGAAGATAAGGATGTTAAACCTGTAAAATCTGCTGGACGCGGTCGAGGGGGAAGAGGTGCATCGGCTGCTCCAGCTGGTGGAAGAGGTAGGGGTGCAGGAAGGGGTGGATTTAACTTTGGTGAGAGGAAAGATCCTCCTCACAAAGGAGAAAAAGTAAGGAAACTACTGATGTTGTCTATGCCTGAAAAATGAAGATGCCAATAGCTGATAATGGTTGAATTTCTTATCCAGGAAGTACCAGAAGGTGCTGCTGACTGTTTGAATGGTCTTACTTTTGTGATAAGCGGAACTCTTGACAGGTAATTTTCTTTCTTGATGAGTTTGTTTGCTAATAAGTTCCCATTTGACCTGTCCAAGCTGGTCAATTTTCAACTGATGTGTTCAGGTTATTCATTTGCAAACTCTTTAGCTACTCTTCTTCATACTCAACAATCACACATGTTTATGTCTACATGCTCTCTGTAATTTGAAATGTGGGATGGCTCTATATCTTGGTTTGGCTATTTGTTCTGAGTTGGTTTTAAGTTGTACTTGTGCTGTTCTTTCCTTCAGTTTGGAAAGAGAAGAAGCTGAGGATTTGATTAAGCGCCATGGTGGACGTGTTACTGGATCTGTCAGCAAAAAGACGGTGAATATGCTGATTCATATACGCATACAAGAGTTTTCTTATTACTGCCTGGTTTAGTTGCCCCATATGATATTTTTTCTTGCAGAACTATCTCTTATGTGACGAAGATATTGGCGGACGCAAATCCGAGAAGGCCAAGGAGCTGGGGTTAGTTCCTTCTTTTTGGTGGTTATTAGTAGTGCAGCGCACTTTATCTCTTGTTAATCATTTTTTTTTTTTGTGAACTTCTTTCCAGGACCGGTTTCCTCACAGAGGATGGTTTATTTGAAATGATTCGAGCATCGAATAAATCAAAAACTCCTGTAAAGACGGTGAAGAAGTCTGAAACCAAGGTTGCACCATCTCCTCCCAAGAAGACTCCTCAGAAGTTGGAAAGAACGAGTAAGGTCTTATTAAACATATCTTGATCGATCATTATTGATCCTCGCTTTGCCGCTTCAAGAAAGAATGACAGAATTGTTCACTTACTCTAAATGATTATGGGACAGATAGAAGAACAGTATTTCGTGATAGCCGAATTAGTGTTAAAAATAAATTACTGATTACTATTCATACACTAAAATGATGGGAACCAGATTCCTCACCACCAGTTATTACCCGAATACGACAATTCTTTGCACCCCTGCCCACTGAACAATCTTATACCATCTATAAGATTGTGAATTATGTCGCCATTTGATGATCTTTGCCAGTGAATTCCTTAAAGTTCCTTGTAGAAGCATTTAGTGTAGTGTTACTGGGCCACAATGGTGGCTTGAGCAATTTAGGTGTAGCAGCTTTGATTGTGGTCTTCTCGCTGACATCGTTAAGTATCTACATGAAAGTTTTCAGTAACAAAAATTGGTATGTCTATTTTTGGTGATGTGGTTTGGGAGGTCAGGCAGCTGAAGTATAATTTGTTTGTCTTTTCTTTGATCTAGTTATTGCCATATTGTTTCATCATTGCTGACAAGGTCTGCTGTCCTTGTAATTTTCTTTTTCCTTCACATGCATTGAACTCTGGATAAAGCGTTACATCGACTAAGCAATCCTGCAATTCAAATTGTGAATTGGCTAATTATGGAATCTAGCACTAAAGTTTCTCAACTTTCAAGAGTAATTTTATCTGCACTATGATATTTCAAATGTCCCTTGCTTAGTGTGAAATTATTAATTATATAATTGTTTTTTTCAGCTTGTCAGTGTCATGCACATGCACTTCACTATCAGCTGTTTCCGTGTTAGTATTATAGGGGATCCAGTAACTGGCTTCTAAGTTGCTCTTTATATGATTGGTCACTCGAGTTCGCAACAAGTTTGATTTGGATACTTTGCGTACGAGATGAGGCACTGCTCATTATTTGTGTCTTAGAAAAAAAGGTTGCATGTCTAAAACATTACACCCTATGGTGGAAATAAATACTACTATTTTGCAAGTTAGTTTACGTCTGACTCAGCTTACTCATTGATAGGTGCTTAGAAGCAATGATGTGCAAAATTATCAGAATCAACGCTAGTGAGCTTATTACTTGTTTGTTGGAATTTCCACTTTCTGTAGATAATGCTGGCCAAGTTAGTGCAAGCACAGATAAAGGAGTTACCGCTGCTGCAGCTTCTTCCCAAAGAAAAGATAAGCCTTCTGACAAGACTTGGTTGCCATGGGCGGAGAAGTATAGGCCAGACAATCAAAAGGATCTTGTTGGGAATCAGTCAATTGTATGTGTTTCTAGTGTCATCTGTCAGTCTCTCTTGGGAAAGAAAGTATATTGTAGAGGAAGTGTTCTTTTTCTATAAGTACTCTATTAGTGACATCAGTAGATTGTTTGCAGGTGAAGCAGCTTCATGATTGGCTGGAGAACTGGAACGGGCAATTTCTTAATAGTGGGAGTAAGGGCAAGAAACTGAATGATTCTGGAGCCAAAAAAGCTGTTCTGCTGAGTGGAACGCCTGGTATTGGGAAGACTACGACTGCCAAGGTCGTTTGTAAGAAGCTTGGTTACCAGGCGGTTGAGGTTAAGCATCCATATATTTTCAGTTATTTTTCACTCTTGTTTGTTGTGTGTAACAATGTATGAAAATGATAAATACATTAACATTGTGTAGGTGAATGCTAGTGATAGTCGTGGAAAGGCTGATATTAAAATTCAAAAAGGAATTGGAGGTAGTACCTCAAATTCGATCAAAGAACTCATTAGCAATCAAGCCCTAAGTCTGAAAATGGGAAGGTTGGCATCTGTTTTCATAAATTCGCTGAAGTGTACGTTATGTAATTATATATATGTTTAATGTTCCTGACTCGTATGGCAGCTCTCAGCATCCAAAGACTGTTCTAATTATGGATGAGGTTGACGGTATGTCTGGTGGCGATAGAGGCGGTGTAACAGATCTTATTGCTAGCATTAAGTCCTCAAAAGTACCTATAATATGTATATGTAATGATCGGTACAGCCAGAAACTAAAGAGCCTTGTAAACTACTGCTTGATGCTTACGTTTCGGAAGCCGACAAAGCAACAGGTATTTCTTCTTTCTGCACAGTACGCTGGGTCAAAGCCAGGATTTCAAATCACCTGTAGTATTTGTTTTGGGTAAAGATTTGTAACTTCTTTCAAATCACCTGGACACGCATAAAGAAAGGAAAAAGAAGCGAATATGATTCCCGTCCCTAAATAAGTGTTCTTATATTTATATTGGGTGTTTGGTTGACATGATAAATTATAATTATTACCAGTGGTGTTCCTTTCTCTCCTACTAGTACCCTTTTACACGCGGATACCCGCGTGTTACGTCTAACATTTACGTAATGATTATGTAATATGTATTAGCCATCTTCAAATTTTTTTTTTACTAAAATTAAAAACAGATGTATTAAAAAAGAAATTAAAGATCAAAATATATTTGTTTGGTGCATATATAATGCATTAAGTAAATAAAAAGTAATAAAAAACAATCAATAAAATCATTAGTGGTTGCTTTGTTGGTGTAATAGATTTGTAATAATGAATATTAAAAGCATGTTATTAGTAAAATAAGTTTAATTATTATAGTAAGAAAGATAAATAATTTTTAAATATTTACTCCACTCCTCATGCTCTGCGATTACAATTTTAGTCTTAATTGTAATCTAAATTTATTAGGTATGAGTAGAATAATTTTTAAAAACTAAATTGTAATCTAAATTTAGTATTTAGAAGAAGGAAAATTGCAGAGCATGAGGAGTGGAGTAAATATTTTATGATGAAACCTTAATTTAGTAATAACAATTGTAATTGTAAAATTAGTTGAGGAGTAGTGGTTGGTGGTTGTATGCATTAAGGGTAAAATTGTTAGTCCCTGGGACTTCCACAATAACTACTTCTTCACTTTCTCTTAGTATATATAGAGATTTTTTCCCCTTTAAAATCTATTACTGGTGTTGACTAATTTTTTGTGACAGATGGCTAAAAGGTTGGCACAAATTGCAACAGCGGAAGGCGTCCGAGTTGACGAGGTACATATCTTGCCATTTGCCAGGCATGGTTATAAGAGCTTTGTGGGGAAGTACTTGTAACTTATGTGACAAAGTTAGATTTCGACAATATGTTTCTTTGGGTTCAGATTCACTATGACCAAGAGATATAGCAATTGCATTCGTCCAGTATTTTTTTATATTGAATTTCTTGTATATTGACCAGATTCTTTACTTGTTATATTTTCTTCTACTTTGGACATCGTGACCTACAGCTATATCTTTCCCACTTCAGTGATTGATTATGTATTTATGTCAATTTTACCTTTCTTTTTACCCCTTTCCACTTCCAGCTGGTACTTTTTTTTCCTTTTTTCTTGTGGCCTTTTTTATTTTTCCATATGATTTTAGGGGAGATAGTATGAGACCATTTCCACCATTAGTTGTTTATGCATAAATCTAATTTAGACGCTTCTTTTTTTGGTTTATAGATTGCACTCGAAGAACTTGCTGAAAGAGTAAACGGAGATATGCGTATGGCTCTCAACCAGTTGCAATATATGAGTCTCTCAATGTCAGTCATTAAATTTGATGACATTAAACAACGCCTTCAGAGCAGTGCAAAAGATGAAGATATTTCTCCCTTCACAGCCGTTGATAAGTAGGATTGCCTTCTGATCTTTCTGAGTGTTTTTTGTTTTTGGTTACTGTAATCTTTATTAATCAGTCTTTTGAGCTCTCCAGTAGATGTTGGCTGTTACCTTCTGATCTTACCTTGCTGGACACCTCAATTTTGATTCACTACTTTTGGCTGATGTAGTTGGTGAAAGCATCATATTTATTTTGCTCAGAGCATTCTACCTTTCTATCTGCGTTTCTGCAGATGTACATTTTCCTTCCATATGAGAGTATAGAATGTGGTCGTTCTGTGTTTATATGTCAAATGTTAAACAAGGTCTATTTCAGAATTTTAAATGTATTTACAAAATAATACTGGCTTCTGAAGCTTATACTATTAATGCAGGCTGTTGGGCTTCAATAGTGGGAGGTTGCGAATGGATGAGAGGATTGACCTTTGCATGAGTGATGCTGATCTTGTTCCTCTTATTATCCAGGTACTCATTGTAGGATTATTATTACCCAGTTTTCTAACCCGCTAGTTAATTGATGGGGGACATTTTGGTGCATGCTCAACAAAGATCATATTTGTGGAATTCTGAAACTACATTTTATGAGCTTAAGACATGGGTGATACTGATATGGAAGTAATATACGAATTTCTGACAATAGCAAGTGTTTGGTTACATCATGCTGTGAACTCTGACAATAGCAAGCGATTGACTACATTATGCTGTGAACAAGTTGCTAAAAGCTTCTAGTCTATTTTGTTGCTGTTAGTTTGAATTGACATGTAACACTATACTTGCCCAATACATAATTTCTTCACCTGAGTGGTAGTACAAGCATATGTTTTCTGTTAGTTTCAACCTCTTCTCTTCGTTCTTCGTATACATTCCCTGTTGATTTTTCATTACTTTGCTGGAGTCTTGTGTTCTGAAAGTATCTTATTATTGACTCGGGCTTGTCACATTTCGAACTAAGATATGATGTAGTTATGTTTCAGAGTGTTATGTTATTTTTTGCAATAATTTAGAAGATTTAGCCCTTATTAAGTCCATTCAGCTCATGAGATCCTAAATAATTTTCTGATCTTATCAATTTCGACCTTTTTACATGAATGATATCTACCTATTAAAGTGAAAAGAAAGGGGAAAAAAAAGAGAGCAGAAATGACATGTACATGAATCAGTAAAACAGTTTTTACTTTCATCTTGCTTGTATAATTTAGAGCTCCTTCAGGTCTATAAATTTGCGTTCAGGTTCTCCACTGTATTTGGGTGAGAAAATTCAAATTCTCTATATAGGATTGTTTTGTGGAACATACATTATGTCTATGCCGTGAAAGTGTAGTGATGTATATTTTTGGCCGCATAGGAGTTTGTGAATCTGAGATACCATATGTATTGGTTCAGGAAAACTATATCAATTATAGGCCTAGTTCAGCCGGTAAAGATGATGATGGTATGAAGAGGATGAACTTAATTGCTCGGGCAGCTGAATCCATTGCGGATGGTGATATTTTTAATGTCCAGATACGAAGACGTCAACAGTGGCAGCTATTTATACCTGGAGCTCTTGCATCTAGTATAATTCCGTGAGTTCTCAACTCACAAGAACGAATCTTGAAAGTGTCCCCCACCCCCCTTCTCGAACATTTTGATGGTACTGACATTTGTACATTTTATTTTATATCAGTGCTGCTCTTGTACATGGCCAGCGTGAAACCCTGGAGCAGGTGATTGTTAAAAACCTATCTGTATAACTTCCTATCACAAGCTATTTTTTGGGCTATCTGGAGTACAGGGTACCTACAATTTGCGGAAAGAATTATATATATTGAGCAAATGTTTCTATTTTCTCAGATTGAAACATAAAATAAAATCCTGAGCTAAAGGTGTCAACTCTTGCAGGGAGAGCGCAATTTTAATAGATTTGGTGGCTGGCTGGGAAAGAACTCTACTATGGGAAAGAATTACAGGCTCTTGGAGGACATGCATGTGCATCTTCTTGCTTCTCGGGAATCTAACATGGGAAGGTACTTGTCATTTGCTCTCCATTTAGATCACTCTAGCTTGATTACAATTACCCATTTGGGAGGAATACTCTTTATGCTGCTGGCTATGACAATCACAGGTCAACATTGCGACTCGACTACCTAAGTGTTCTTCTGAAACAGTTGACTGATCCTTTAAGGACGTTACCAAAGGTACATTAGATTGTACCTTGATTTTAACACTTCCTTTAACTATTCATGTCACATATCTGAACATCTTTTCTTTCGTGGAATAAATGTTAGGACGAAGCTGTTGAGAAAGTTGTAGAGTTTATGGATTTTTACTCCATTAATATGGAGGACTTCGATACTATTGTGGAGATGTCAAAATTCAAGGTACCTCTGAAATATGTCTGCTATGATTTGGGTTGGAGTTTGTTTGGCTGTACTTAATTTGTTGCTGCTTGAATTAGGGGCACCCGAATCCATTGGATGGCATCCAGCCTGCTGTCAAGTCTGCATTAACAAGAGCTTATAATAAAGGCAGTTCCTCCCGAGTGGTTAAGACTGCAGATATGATAACGCTTCCTGGTATTAAAAAAGCTCCAAAGAAGCGAGTCCAAGCTATGCTGGAACCTATAGATGAAACATTAGCCGAGGAGAATGTCAGTGAACTTGCTGAAAATGAAGAGGAAAACCCTTCAGATGCAGACAATGAGGGTACAAATTATATGTCTATGCCTTTCAAATTTTCATCGAATAGAGAAACAGTAGCGGTGATGATATTGTATATGATTAATTCCGCATTGCACATTTATGTCAGATGAAGAGATTGATGCAGAGAATAAGCTGAAATCAGATCTACAGAATCTTAATTCAAGAGGTCGGTGGTGCTTAGTCCTTTGAAACAATATACTTGTCATTATTCCATAACATCTCGATTATACGCTGTGATTCAATTTACTATCTCCATATGCCCCTCTTTGTAAAATTTGTTTAATTTAATATAAATGTTATAGGAATCCAAGTACAGTTGGACCTGAAAGGACCTGGAAGCTCGAGTGGGAAAAAGCCATCAGGGAGAGGCAGAGGAACTGCAGCTGGTACATCGGATGCAAAAGGGGGCCGTGGCCGTGGTTCTGGTTCGGCGTCAAAGCGGAAGAGATGATAATTAGACACGTGTATAATAAAACTTGTGTAAAGTAGAGCCATTTTTCTGTGCCTTCCGTTTTGGTTTCTCCTTGGAGCAGGGCAGGAAATGAAGGATAATGTGCGCAGCTGCTGTTTAGTTTGCGACCTTTTTACGTATAATTGGAGCCTGACTGGTTGTGACTGGGTTGTATAAAAGGCTTGTTCTGAAGCAAATTTCGCCCTTTTTTTTTGGACATTATTGGATGATTGCTTTGCACATGTGCAAACTCACAGGGGAATGCAAACAATCGATCATCTGCTGCTGAAATTTCAAAGCTAGATTATACTACTCCATCTGCTTCATTCCACCATTTCTGCTGCTGCTACTAGTAGTATTATATCTGCTGCTGAAATTAGGTTCATTTTCCATAGTTAACTTGACTGATTAGCATTGTGGACATGTATGTTCTTTGGAAAAATTCCATTTTTCGTACCGCAACAACTATACGTATCTCTCCAGTTTCGGTACCATATGTTTTTTAATCTTGATTTTGGTACCTTTAACTTTCTGAAAATTTGTAATTTTGGCACAACAACAAAAACACCGTTGGAAAATA
>JAYMSL010002408.1:0-14369 GCA_036897195.1 Plantago coronopus | reverse complement strand
GCCATCCTGGGCCAGAGCCTGTCGCACTTGTGCGGTTAACTTGGTTCACGTAGTTTGCAGGCTATTGCGTGAGTTAATTGGGTTTACCCAGTGCACACCCTAAGAGGTAGTGGCTGTGGGTTCCCAATTTAAGAAAATAATGTCTACTATTATTAACATTTAAGATTGCACTATACCCTTTAGCTACATTCAATCATATTGTTCCCACCGACTAAATAAAAAATGACTGGAGCAATGAGAAAGGAATTTCATAATCTTAAAATAATTTGGGTTAACATTTGATTTTATTAAAATATGCTCAAATAAGATAATTTTTTTTTTAATCTATTTTCCTCTTGACATTCTGGTTGAGAATTTTAAGTTAATTCTGCCATCTAGGGAATGAAACAGAGAGTATAATTTGATCCTGGTTATTTGGTTCCTTACAAAAACGTGTTACTTGCCGCCTTTTATGGATCTTAGACTTAATAATTAATTGTACTGGTCAATGTGTGGTTGTAAGTTGTAACAAACATCTAAATTCTAATCGACTCATTTTCTTCCGGTTGGCAAGGAACCCTATATATAGAATTTAGATAGCCTCGAAACAGACTTCACCTCTTTTCCTCCTCCATTTGCGCATCGCCACCTGATAATTCATTCATTTCATTCATTCATAGGATTCTTAATTCACAGAAACAGAAAAGCAACAGAGACAACAATCACGAGACACAAGCTTCATTCATTTCCTCCACCGAAAAAGCTCATTTCCGCCATTCATGTAACCACTAACCACCCTCAACCTAGCTCACCACATGGATACATATTATGTTTTTTTATTTGATCTGAATCGATTCCGTCACGGATAATATCGTTTATAAACCACCACCATTATCATCCTCAGATCTCATTGTTTTTGTAGATCATACATTGATAATTCATTGATTAATTATATTTTTTCATTTTTCCGTGGAATTATGGGAATTTTGTTAATGACACGGCAACATTCCCCTTGTTCATCGATTTTTTCACCATCGTCATCGATCAGCTGCCATGGTTTAGATTTACAGCAAACGTTGTTGGGAAGCCGAATTGTCCCCCATGCTCCATGCCATCGCAAGTGCGGATCACGATTATTCCAGCAGGATGATTCTTCCAGCTGTAGTTTCTTCGATACACTGTAACGATCATTTATTTTCATCCGTAGTTCTCCTTTTTCTCATCCTTGTTTCTGTTAGTTTTTCTGTTTCGTTGTTGCCACGGAATTTTTTGTTGGTGTTTTTTTCCATCGTATTGAATTCTGGTGCGGGATTGTTCTCTTCGTCTATTAAACCGTCGTTTGGAAACATGTATCCTGCTCCTCAGCAACATGATGATGACGATGATGATGAAGTCGTCGAGATATCTCCCGGTGGTCGATACGTGCGGGTAACACTAAGATCTCTCATTTCAGATTTTTGTTTATTTTTATCGGAATTGAATTATTGTAAATGCTGCAGTATGCTTGATTGCATTTGTGTTTTTTCGTATACATGCTCACAATTTGTACCTTGTTTGTTGTCAATTTTTATCTGGACTAGCTTTGATATGTGATATTGTTCCTCAGTCCTGACATGGCTTGTATCTAGGATGACCTGAGCTAG
This sequence comes from Plantago coronopus, assembly GCA_036897195.1. Classification (NCBI taxonomy): domain Eukaryota; kingdom Viridiplantae; phylum Streptophyta; class Magnoliopsida; order Lamiales; family Plantaginaceae; genus Plantago; species Plantago coronopus. The sequence goes on along the minus strand of JAYMSL010002408.1, from coordinate 12,747 downwards.
CTGATATTATTAGAAATTTGAACAAATGAATTACTTTCACTGGTTGTTAATGGCTTTTTCTTTGTTATTTTCCTCTGCAGTACAATCAGGTATTGGGAAAGGGCGCATGTAAGACTGTGTATGTTATGAAATTTGCTAATTCGTACTTGAAGCTTGTATAAATGTTGATGGTGTGATTAAAAACTGACTATCTTATTTTCTTTCGGTTACTTTCCTATGTAGCTACAAATCATATGACCAAAGGGATGGTATAGAAGTAGCATGGTGCAGGGTGAAAATTGGTCAAGTGTTGCGCAACCTAGGTGACCTGGGAAAATTGTATTCTGAGGTTGACCTTCTTAGGATGCTGAAGCATGACAATATCATGAAGTTATATGATTCTTGGATTGATGAGAAGACGAGGACTATGAACATGATAACCGAGCTCTTTACATCAGGAAGCCTAAGACAGTGAGTTTTATCATGGATTTTATTTCTCTGTACTGCGTGGTATTATGCTATAGGAAAATGTTACATAATATAACTCGAGACATATGTTGGCGATAGGTACCGTAAAAAGCACAAAAAGGTCGATATGAAGGCTATAAAGAATTGGACAAGGCAGATTCTACGTGGATTAGACTATCTCCACAGTCAAAATCCACCTGTTATTCACAGGGATCTGAAATGTGACAATATCTTTATCAATGGAAATCAAGGAGAAGTTAAAATTGGTGACCTGGGGTTGGCAACTATCATGCTGCAGCCTACTGCTAATAGTGTGATTGGTACTTAGTTTTTCCCTCCCCCTTGAAAATAAGAAATAGATTGTACGATTTACCTTTTTAGCAATGCTGTCATGCCAGGAACCCCGGAGTTTATGGCCCCAGAGCTTTATGACGAGGAATACAATGAATTAGCAGACATATACTCTTTCGGGATGTGCTTGTTGGAAATGGTTACTCTGGAATATCCTTACTGTGAATGCGAAAATCATTGTCAGATTTTTGCGAAAGTTCAGAAAGTAAGTTTCTATCTTGATTACTTTTTGATTTTGTATTCCTAAGTATCGAAAGAAAATAATATATTATTGCTGTCCCAGGGCATCAAACCTGCTTCCCTCAGCAAGGTAACTTGTCCTGAAGTCAAAGAATTCATTGAGAAATGCTTGGTTCCAGCTTCTGAAAGGTTATCTGCTAGAGATCTTCTCAAAGATCCTTTTCTTCAAACCGACAAGCCAAAAGAACTTACTATTGATGTTCATCGATCCATAAGTTCATCAATTTCTGGTCCTCATTCTATGGATATTGACCCTGAATATGAAGCAGTGTATACTGTCTCTAGCTGTGGAAGCTTTCATTCTTCAGAGCAGGAATTTAAAAGGTCACACCATAACAATGAATTTAAACTGAAGGGAAAGAAGGAGGATGGCAAAAAATCAATATCTTTCACTTTGCGCATGGGTGGTAAGTGGAAATCACTGGTTCATAAGTCATAACCTAGCTATAAGTCACTGTCAGTACTCACTGCCAATGCTTGCAACAAACAATACTAACATATAAGTTTTGCATAATTGCAGGGAAAGTAATATGCTTCACATTCGACCTTGATAAGGATACATCACCTGCAGTTGCAGCTGAAATGGTTGAGCAACTAGATTTGGCTGACCATGATGTAGCTTTCATTGCCGACTTCATAGATTTCCTAATAATGAGGATTTTGCCCGACTGGAAGCCTTCATCTGATGGTAGCCTAATGTTGGTGGGAGATCAACGGGGTGGTGGTGCATCCGAGTCAGTAGCCAAGCAAGATAATGCAACAGACTCTTATACTGATCCCCAGATATATGTAATACCAGCTGATGGAGAAAGTTTACATGAAACTTGCAACCATCTGGCATATACTTCATCAAATCCAGAATGTAAATTGTCTGAAGGATCAATAACTTTTGAGGTCATGGAAGAACATTCTTCAGCAAAAAATGACCAGATGTGTAAAGCTTCTATGGGAGAAGTCCCTGATATGATGTCTGGTGATGTACATCATGAAGAATGCAGCATGCATGATGTAGGAAATGGCAGCATTGTATCTCCATCAATGGAAAGTGAGTTGGCAGAAAACTTGGATATGGTACTTTTCTGTGATCAGAAAAAGAGCGTTCCAAAAGAGGGGAGTCCTGCAAGTAGCCGAGGTTCAATCTCAAATCAGTTAGTTGGGAAGCTTGATATGATGTCTGGTAATGTACAACATGAAGAACGCAGCATGCATGATGTCGGAAATGTCAGCTCTGTATCTTTATCAATGGAAAGTGACTTGGCAGAAAACTTGGATACGATACTTTTCTGTGATCAGAAAAAGAGTGTTCCAAAAGATGGGAGTCCTGCAAGTAGCCGAGGTTCAATCTCAAATCAGTTATGTGGGGAGCTTGATATGATGTCTGGTAATGTACATCATGAAGAATGCAGCAAGAAAGAAGTCGGAAATGGCAGCGTTGTATCTCCATCAATGGAAGGTGAGTTGGCAGAAAACTTGGACATGATACTTTTCTGTGATCAGGAAAAGAGAGTTCCAAAAGATGTGAGTCCGGCAAGTAGCCGAGGTTCAAAATCAGATCTGTTGGGTGGGGAGCTTGATGGTAAATTGGAAGTGGACCTAGATGCAGTACAGAAACATCATCGGCAATGGTTCCAAGAACTTTCAAGGATGAGGGAGGAGGCAATGGAGACTGCCAGGAAGAGATGGTTATGGATGACAAAATTAGAAATAAGAGGTTTTCCATTGAACAGTCGTAGGTAATTGGTCTTTGCACGATGGTGAATCGTTTCTTCAAGAATTGAAGTCCTTCCTCTATCCTTCTCTGGTTCAGGTTTTCGAGCAAGTGATTTTCCATTTTCCTGTACAGCGTTCGTTTACTTTATTCCGCTGGTTTGTTTTGGTTTGTTTGTGGCGTCAATGAGATCTTATAAACGCCTGTCTGCCTGGTACTATTAGCATTACTTGGTTACTTGAAGGGGCATCTTCATGTTTTACTTATATACATCACAATAACACTGTATAGTATATATATCCTGGAGCAATCTTTCATCTATCTGTCATTCTCATTTTTCATCAGCTTTATGCTTGCTTACATTTTACAATCATTGAAAATCTGCAGGTCCTTGTACCGAACAGGATTTATTTTAAGTTTTAACCCTTGCTAGCCTTTTACAAATCGAAATATATATATATTTTTTTTAGAGTAAAAGGTAATTCCATTAAGTAATGAGCAGACCTTACAATAATACTCAGCAGGTATACAAAATCAGATCATCGCACCAGCGATTAGCCTAAAGAACTAGAACCTGACAGAGCAAAACAAACAGCACTAGCATCTACTCATATTCTACAAACTCAAAGGGTAAACAACCAAAGCCATTTGCATCTACAGCAAAGCCATGGCAGAGGTTGTGTGCAAGCTGGTTTGTATCACGCCTCACATGGTTGATTTGATAATCTGCAAATGCAGCCAGCAATCCGCGAGCCAGATCATATGTTGCCCCAAGAGGTGATAGAGAATTCGAGGAAGACAGTAGTCCTTGAGCCACGACAAGGGAGTCTCCTTCCAAAACAATAAGCTCAAAACCAAAATCACGAGCCATTTGTAATGCTAGCAAAGCGGCCTGCAGCTCCATTCCTTCCACTCCAGCCACAAGAGGCCGTTTCCTTCGTCTCCAAGTCAAGACTAACCCCGTATGATCACGGGCTACTGCGGCAATCCCCCCCATGCTGCCATCTTTGGGCACAGCTGCATCGTAGTTCACCTTGATCCATCCTTCTTGTGGTTTCTTCCATGGACCTAGTGTGGTTAGATTACTGTGTTGTGCTGGCTGCGTTGGTAGCTCACGGTTGGAGAAGAAAAACTCCCAGTATTGATGTGCTTGCTGACTGACAGAGGACGGGCTGCATTCCACTTTATCAAACTTCTTTCTATTTCTATAGCCCCAGATATACCAACAGATTATCACGAATCTGGGAAAGTCTTTCTCATCCGTTCTCATCCTAATACCTATAATCCAGTCCCATGTAGTTTCAACAGGGATATACACTACATTGGTAGGAAAAAGTGCAACAGCCCAAACCTGACGGGCAAAGGTACAGTCCTGAAGGATATGGAGAGCCGTCTCCGACGAATTTCCGCACACCACACATTCTTCAGTGACCTGAACATGTCTTCGTGATAGGGCACTGTGTGTCGGTAAGATATGATGGAGCAGCCTCCATAAGAAGTGTTGGATTTTTGGTGGAAGTAGAGAGTTCCACACAAATTTCCAATTTTCTACAGAGGGATTAGAACTTGACCCTGTTCTCTGTGCAGCCTGCTCTAGCCTCATTGACATAGCAAGATGGTACGTTGAGCGTACTGTGTATATCCCGTTCTTACAGAAATGCCAGACAATGGTGTATTGAACCGTGCCAGGTGGAAGAGGAATCTGTAGTATGGCATCTATATCTTCCTACCAGAAAAGATAAGGGAGAATAGATGTATCCCAAGATGAGGTAGCGGAATCAATAAGAGCAGACACGGGCAAGGGGCCCTCTCCATGGAAATCAGGCGTCCTAATCTTAAAAGATTTAGACCCCGGAATCCACTTATCAGTCCAAATATCAATATTGGTACCATCACCTACTCGCCATCGTGTACCTGCAATCACAATTTCCATAGCAGAGTATATACTCTTCCACGTATAAGAGGAATCACCTTTTGGCTTTGCCTGCAAGAAGTCAGAATGAGGGAAATATTTTGCTTTGTAAACACGACTGAGCAAAGACTGTGGTTCAGTCATAATACGCCAAGCTTGCTTACCAAGAAGGGCCAAATTAAAAGCACGGAGATCTCTAAAACCCATCCCACCTTCTTTTTTACTTCTACACATTTTATGCCAGTTAAGCCAGTGCATTTTATCAGTACCCTTATCCCCCACCAAAAAGTCATGATGACCGATTCTAATTCCTCAAGTAAAAACTCAGGGAGTTTAAAACAACTCATCACATACGTAGGGATAGATTGAAGGACAAATTTAATCAGCACTTCTTTGCCAGTCCGAGAGAGAAGTTTATTGGTAAAAGAATTACCCTTCTTCCAAATTCGCTCTCTAAGCCAACCAAAAACCTCACCTTTGTTTTTGCCTAGAGTAGTAGGCAGCCCAAGATACTTGTCATGCTTCTCCACAACTTGGACATTCAAAATATTAACCACATCATTCACCACATGAGGAGGGACATTACGACTAAAAACAACATGAGATTTGTCGAGATTAATAGTCTGACCTGAACCTCGGCTGTAAATATCCAAGATGTTTCTGAGTGCGCCAGCTGCCTGCTCATCTGCTCGGCAGAAAATCATGGTGTCATCTGCAAATAAGAGGTGAGATGTCTGTGGGGCTGTGGGACTAACCCGCACGCCCTTCAGGGCTCCCCGCTGGTCAGCATCTGCAAACAAAGAGCACAAAGCTTCCGTGCAGAACAAAAAAATAAAGGGGGAGAGAGGATCCCCTTGTCTCAGACCCCTGCTGGGGACGAAAGTGGGGGTAGGATGACCATTAACAAGAACAGAATAGGAAACATACTTCACACACAACATAATCAGATTCAGAAAAGACTCACTGAACCCAATTCTACGAAGAACACTTTCTAAGAAAGACCATTCAACTCTATCATAGGCTTTGCTTAAGTCAAGCTTAAGAGCTAGGTATCCTTCTTTCCCTCTAGTCTTCCGTTTGAAAAAATGATTAAGCTCATAAGAAACAAGTACATTATCAGTGATAAGTGTAGCACGAATAAAAGCAGACTGGGTTTCACTAATGAGATTGTGCATATGAGGCTTAAGTCTGTTAGTAACACACTTAGAAGCAATTTTGTACACCACATTACTTAAGCTAATAGGCCTAAACTGAGACACAGATTCAGGGTTCTTACATTTAGGAATGCGTGTAATATATGTAAAGTTCAGTGCAGTGTCAAAGTGGCAGTCATTAAGCAGAGCAAGACAACAAGCAGTCACAGACTCACCAACCGTAGGCCAATACTTCTGATAAAAGAGAGCAGGAAAACCGTCGGGCCTTGGCGATTTCAGAGGGTACATCTGGGATAGAGCCTTACGTACCTCATCTGCAGAGTAAGGTCGAGCCAATTCTGCGTTCAACTCAGGAGAAACTTTGGGCTAAATATGGGAGATGCAGGCTTCGATATCCTCTGTCGAAGGGTTTGCTGAACTGAAAATTTCCCCAAAGTACTCCAGAATGATATTAGTCAGACTTTGCGGATTTGCCTGAAATTCCCCATTCTTATCACGCAACTTCCTAATCTCATTTTTCTCATGGCGATGGGTAGCCCGTTGGTTGAAATAACTCGTATTCCTATCCCCCTCCCGGATCCATTGCGCTTTGGCTCTCTGCCTCCACATGGCATCCTCAGACTCAAACAATTTTTCCAGCTCTGCTGTAAGAGCAGCATCTCGCGCCTTTGCAGCCTCATCATATCTTCCTTCTCGAAGACGGACCAATGCACTCTTAATCTTTCGATCTGAACCTTGATACCTCCGTATTCCCCACGCATCCAGGCTGCTGCCGCAATCGGCCAGAACAACGCCCAGATCTGGTGAATTTCTCCAGCTGTTGCGAATTATCTCCTCGCATCTCCAATCTTTTGCCCACATGGATTCAAATCGGAAAGGTCGAGGGCCTAGGCGAGCTAGGCTAGGCTGGTGGGCTGGTGTTTCCAAGGTGATTAGAATGGCATTATGGTCAGAGAAGATGCAAGGGATGTGCTTCACGGAAGTTGCTGGAAAAGTCCCTTTCCAGGCGCTATTAACTAATCCTCGGTCCAACCGACACCGAATTGAGTTAGGATCTGACCGCTTATTAAACCAAGTATACTTATAACCCGTAAATCCTAAGTCGTGAAGATCGATTTCCTGAATACATTCTCGAAAAGCCCGCAACCTAGCTGGTCCTACTCGATTTCCACCACATTTCTCATCATAAATCAACATCTCATTAAAGTCACCAGCACAAAGCCATTCCCTGTTGGAAAAAGTGTCCAACGTTCTCAAAAGGTCCCAAGTTAGCTTTCGCTTACTAGTATCGGGTTCCTCATACAACCCCGTAAATCTCCAAATGCTAGACTCGGGATCTATTTGCACATGACAGTCTATATGGTTCTGAGAATAATTCTGCAAATTTACACTAATATTCTTAGACCATAAAAGAGCAAGACCTCCGGATTTACCAATAGCATCAACCGAAAAACCAAACAAATCAAACTTAACTTTCAATAAATCAATGCGACGAGTACAAAGGCGAGTTTCCATAAGAAAAATTAAAGAGGGGTTAAACTTTTTTATTAAATCTCTTAACTCCCGAACTGTCCAAAGGTTCCCCACACCTTGACAATTCCAAACTAAACGACTCATTGTTCTAGGCGGGGCTGACTCGCAGCCTCCACCTCTGGTGCTTGGACAATAACAATTCCTGTATTCATCTTCTTTGCAGGCCTCGAACTCATCTTATCACCGTTATGGGCCTCTTAGCTCTATCAAACCGAGCAGCCCGGCCCCTCTTACGGGGCTGATTGGGGGGGGGGGGCAGAGAAGTTGGTGTACTGGTTTCTTGGAGAGCCGGGTCGGGGAGAGTTATAGTGGACTGGGCTTCTGGCTGGACTGAAATGTGGTGGTGGGGTTGGAAGTAAGGGCGGATTGGGTAATGAGAGAAGTGGGCTTGGGAGCAGGCCCATAGGGGCTGGGGGCAGGGTGGGTATAGGGAAAGTTGTTGGGCTTTGGTTGTTATTGAACTGCGCTGGAGGACCTAAAGCAGATTGCTGATTTTCTGTTGCATTTGGCTCCAAGGGGTTAATCAGGTTCTGTTTAGGGCTACGAGTAAAGTCTGAGCCATGGGGTGGAGAACGCGGGATTTGTGGTTTAGGCAGTGACGAATTTGAAAGTTGAATTCCTTCCATAACTGTCATCTCATTATTGGACCCAGCATGATTTGGGGAGAGTAAATTGCGGGACAGATTCCCTGTCAGACTTGATTCCCCTGTTTCCAAAACAAGCTTCTTACCAGAATCCGACCGGCTCGTATCAGCCGCCCTCTTACCGGTTTCTGTACTGGCATTGTGCTCGGCTAAGAACCGTGATTTCCACTTCAAGAAAACAGGGAAATAATGACGAAAATAGTGACCACTTTATTCGTCACTAAATAGTGACGTTTCGCTGTAAAATGGTGACGAATAAAGTGGTCACTAGCTTCTGGACGGATTAAGCACTAATCCGTCCAAAATAGTGACGAATGGGGTATTGGTCACTATTTTTAGTGACGAATGACTCATTCGTCACTAAAATGTTGACCAAATTTTTTAAAATGAAATATAAAATAAAAATAGCGACGAATAGCTCATTCGTCGCTATTTTTTTAAAAAAAATAATTGTAAAATGAAAATAATATAAAATAAGAAAATAAAAAAAATTAAATTACAAATAGGGACGAATGAGCCATTCGTCACTAAATGTAGTGGCCCCTGGAACACTGTTGCCCCCTGGAATTCCCTGGAACAGTGTTGCCCCCTCCCAGCAGCCTATGTCGCTGTGAATTAGCCGGGACACGAAGCCAAGCGCCCCAATTCAAAGTCCCTTCATCAACAGGACCATGAGCAGCCTCAATCTCGAGATGCTCCTTGCAATCTCTAAGAATATGACCTAAGACCCCACATTGGTAACAAAAGTTCGGGAGTTTCTCATACGTAAACGTAACCAGTATCATACCCCCGTTCGGATTTCGAACTCTGAGCGCCCGCTTCAGGGGCTTAGTGACATCCAAAGCAACCCTTAATCGAAACTTCGTGCCGTATCATCCCCCTTGAGCCTTAGGATCGAACTGAATAAACGAGCCAATACCATTTCCAATGGCTTCTGCCATTGCCTTATTCACCATACCAAAAGGCATCCCATCCACCACTATTGCAAAGATGCTATGATTAAGTACCATCGTTGCCGGATCCTCTCCTTCCTGTAATTTTGCCACGACCAACAGGTTTTTATCGAACGACCACGGACACCCCTCTCCAACACCCTTGTTAATTCATGCGCGTGTTTGAAAACAAACACCATCCTATCCTCATTAATCTGGGTAACTTCCATACCATGAATCAGTCTCCAATTCGCGTTCATAGCCTGGACAAACACCTCAATCTTATTGGGTCGCTTAACCAAGAGCCGACCAACAAGAGTCCGATTGACATCAAAGCTTTTACTAACCCAAGCTTTAGATGGAGCCTGAATACCACTGTCTTCTTCTGCAGTGAGGGATAATTTGGGTAATCAACTCATCCGCCATTGTTTCAATTGAGATAGTGATAAACCTGTTAAGACAAAGGTGAGAAAGAAACTTAGAAGAGCTGGAGAGATATGTGTTAGTGAAAATAGGAATCAGTTAAATAATAGCCAGAGAGGGAAGGGAATAACAAGGAAGGCAGATCTTGGGGATCTGTTCAAATCTCCAACTGGGCAATCAGCCAGTTCACACCTAATCCCCCAAATCAGTTAAACCTTGCTTTCATCCAAATCCAGAATCCAAACTAGAACATCATAATTTCCGGAAAACCTCATCATATCAAAAACCCAATCCAAACCTTTGACCAAACAATTCCCATACCGACCACATCCAAACCTAACAAAAACAGTTTCACCACAACCTTCCTCACCATTACAACACCACAAGGTTACATAAACCGCCTCCCTATCATGACGCCCAAATACCACGTCATCCAAAACCAACTCATAATAACACCACTGACCCAAAGCCAACCGAAAAAAAAACCACAACCAGACACCACAATAGCTATCTAAAACCTCCGAGTTTGCACTGATACGACACCATGACCTCGACTCCCAAACCAAAACAACACCACTGAACCGAGCACCTCAACTCCTAACCAAACAACAACATTTAATCTACACCTCGACTCTCAAACCACCACCACCATTACGCCCCATCACCTCCAGCCGCACCACCCACCATCACCAAGCACCCAACCGCACCACCACCCAACAAATTCACCACCCAACACCCATAGCCACCATCCAGCCGCACCACCCAGCCCCCCGCCCCCACCATCACCAAGAAAATTAGTATTAAAGATTATGTGGAATTCATAAATAACACCGATTTCTAGCTATAACATAGTTGGGTAAAATTCTTCCAAGTCCAAAACATGGACATTAATACCAATTAGACCCAAACTCTAGTAACTACTTTCTGTGATACCAATTATGCCATTTTAGTTTATTGTGTGGTAAGATTCCTTTTCTCTTAACTTTAGCTAGGTAATTAAAGACTTCAATTTGAATTAGAAACCCATTCAATCGACTTGGTACCAATTCACAGTCTTCGGAAAGGCATAGACGGTGAATCTTCACCGTCTCCGGAGAAACTCGAGCTTTCCACCATCGACTTGGTACCAGCCGGGAAACTCACTCACAACCAAAGCGCGCGCGGTCAAGGAAACCAGGTAACTCGAGCTTCTGATTTTTCTGTCGATCTTCTTACTGCGCACGCTCATGTTTTTTCTGTTTTCTGATTTTTCTGTCGATCTTCTTAATTTTGGGAGTACGTTGTTGTTATTTGCCGGAGTATGGAACCAATTGAATCGTCAATCGTCTTCGTTGGCCTCTATGGTACCAAGATTTGATACCACAAGATATTAATTGGACTTAGTTGCGCTTCTTGTGGTACCACGTATCAATTTTAACCTAGAATTGATTTATATGTCTGCTAAACTGTTAGGTGCACCACTGCTTGGTACCACTTACGATTTATGATAGTGTTTTTTGTGCATTAGTTTCAGGGGCACCAAGAATTGGTACCACGTATGAATTTTGTAATTGTTTTGTATGCTTTAGTTTAGGCGCATCAGGGACTGGTACCACTCACAGAATTCTAGATGTTTATAAGCCACCAAGAGTTCTGTTTTTAATTGCTTGTCTAGATGGTAATCTTCGTGTGCTTGCACCAGTTATTGGTGCCGTAACTGCACCAATATGTGGTGCCAAGACTGGTACTGATACTCTTCTTCATGAAAGATTATCAGTTGCTGATGAATTGACTGCACCAATATGAGGTGATGTGTTGAAAGATAAAATGGACCACTGGACCCTACTTGTGTACATTGAGGCCATGGGCCAGTGGGAGATGTACAATTCAAATCTGCATGGAGATGAGCAGAACGATTGGCACCTAATCCGGGGCCAACTTTTGGTATGTTAGACGGGATTTGTATTGGTTATTATTGTAGGCATGCAATAGCCTGATTGTTTTTCTTTTTTTTGTTTTTGTTCAAGGCTGATTACACAAAGATCAGGTTGAAGTCATTGGTTGCTAATACAGAAGCGTATTTGTCGTTGAGTCAAAAAACCTCAGCAGATGCTGTAATTGTTGCACATCCATGTCCTCAGCAGCCAGCAGGGAGCAATAAATGCGGGGTCCTAGTGTATATGGTGTTGGAGAAGATCATGATGGAGAATTGCCCTAGGTTTAATAATGTAGCTCTGTCAATGAGAGAATGTAGTCAGTTTAGGGCAAGAATGGTTAGAGAGTTTATTAATAAGAAGCAGTGCAAGTTGGATTGTTGAGAATGTTTGAGAAGTGTAATGTGATTTCGTACTTTTTAAGCTTAACTTTTGAGAATGTTTTGTGGAACCTTGTTGTGGTTCCAACCAGTGTGTCAGCACCAACAATTATCTATCTACTTTGTTTTTTTGGAACAAAAGATTTGGTTGTTATCTATCTACTTTGTTTAAGCTTAACTTTTGAGAATGTTTTTTTGGAACAAAAGATTTAGCAGCAATGTTTTATGGCACCCTGTTGTGGTTCCTACTAGTGTGTGGGCACCAATTATAAGCTATCTCACCAATGTTTTCTGGCACCCTGGTGTGGTTCGCACTAGTGTGTGAGCACCAATTATCTGGGCATTCTGGCACCTAAAATTGGAACCATTCTACTGTTGTCTTGCGCCGTTAGTTGGTTCCTAAACAATTATGTAAGCAACAAATGTTTGGTGACACCCTATTGTTGTTCCACATAGTGTGTCAGCACCAACTATTATCAATCTCCTTTATTTTCCCTGGCATCAAGATTTGGTACCATTTCTTTGTAGTCTTGTATCGTTAGTTGGTTCCAAAAATTATGTAAGCAACAATGTTTGGTTCAAATATCTGTAGCCACACAACAAATGTAAGCACCACCTATTGGTTAAAGTTTGTATTTTGATGTAAAGCCAGAATTTAAAAAAGGGAACCCTTTAAAAAATTACTTAATCGTAAAACTTGAATTTCAGAGATTACATAAACGAAAGAAGTTCATGAAAATAGCTACACCAACTAAGCCCCCATTGCATCCCTACATCGTCTACTATTGTGCGTCGTCATTTTCTTGCACCTTGAACACTTTCTTAGCTTTTTCTCACCACAACCAATGTGGCGAGACTTTGGTGGTCTACCCGCCAAGCGCTTTGTCACTGGAGCATAAATTGGATTCTCGCGCACCACATCAGAGAATTCAAATCTACCAGTTGGGGGGACAGGCATTATGTCTCCTTCGTGGCATTTGAGAACACTGGACGCAAGGAAAAATTTGTCAACAACATCAACGCATACAACCTGCTTTATTGGCACCACGCATTGGGACCTTGTATCCTGTGTCGGTTTGTGTCCCGTGAACACCCGAATATCTGGGACTA
>JAYMSL010002407.1:0-14373 GCA_036897195.1 Plantago coronopus | reverse complement strand
CATATTGGATGGCCTTATTTGATTTGTTATCGAAGAACTTTAATTTTTATTTTTATTTCTCCAATCCCGTCGAGTATCGACGGGCCATTGGCTAGTTTACCATATATAACATTAATGCCTCTCTTTTGATTACGATAAAGAATTCGCGGTCACTATTTTAATTTTCTTAGGGGCGCGGTCACTATTTTTGAGGATCTATGAAGTTGTGAATAGAAATGATGCATCAATTGTACTTTTTTATATTAAAAAACAGCATAAGAAATGCTCCGGACCATTACAAAGAAGACAAATACAATACGAAACCTAACCGACTAACCGTGGTTTAATCACCTAAGAAAACAACCAATACCTATCTGAATCTCACCCGCGAAATCACCTAAACTAAACACCCGAAAGCTCGATATGCCCAACAGAGAGGGGGATTGAAGCGCAATAAGTTCCAGCATGCGTTCTGATCCCCAGGTGCCGCATATTAGTTTCTACGCCGGCCCTTGGTTGAGTTAAGCAGCATTAATTTGCAGAGTTGGCTTTGACAATTCTTCTCTAATCTTGCCGTCAACGACGGTCCTCATCCACTGCTGAGTGAGGTTGCAATCAACCTCTTAATCATGGAGCTTTCTTGATATACTAACACTATAATCAGGATAATTGTAATTTGCATTGGAAACTACTACTGATGAATGTGTTAAACAATTTACAGCCTCACCATCAACAAGTGTCCATCTCTTTGAATTTTCGTCTCTAGTCACACCAAAATAATCTTTTGTCTCTCAACTTAAGATTCAACACTTCGTTTTCTTTTTAGAAACGACAAATTTTTTATATCCACTCAAGTGACTGTACAAGTTACAAATAATGATGTCATAATAAGCTTTCATAATCTGCACTCTCAACATGCATGTTAAGCTCCAAAATGAGATCATCAACTTTCTACAAAAATGTGAAAAAAATAAATAAAAAATCACTAATCTTAAGTGCAACTGGAACAAACCTATGACATGGTTTTTAAGTTTGGATACTGATGCATGGTTGCACTTATGCTTATGAACTTGAAGATCATGGAATGGCAGGGATTGGTAGTGTTCCGTGATCAGAATGTGGAATTTATACGAGCCATCTCAGGTTTCATTGGCATATAACAACACAGTTGGTAACTTGGTATGTGCCATCAAAGAAGCACTAAGGAAAGTATATATAATAGAAAAAGGCTACAATAAACTAGAACTGCAAATTGACTCACGATATGCTTTTAACTGTGTTTGCAGGCACCAGGCTTGCGCATGGAAGCACAACATCTTAGTAATGAGACGTGGATGCAGGACAGGTTCTGAGATCTGGGGGTCCTGTGCGAAATTTGTGAACGGACCCAAGTCATAAGTTAAAATTAAAAAATAAACGCATGGAAGCACAACATCTTAGTAATGAGACGTGGATGCAGGGCAGGTTCTGAGATTTGTGGGTCCTGTGCGAAATTTGTGAACGGACCCAAGTCATAAGTTAAAATTAAAAAATAAAAGAGAAAATAGGGCCCAAGCTGCTTCAAACACAGGACCTGCTAATTAAGAAGAAAATCATTACTTTTCCACCACGCTACACTGGCGATGTTATTTACTACACACAAGATCAATTTATACGCCATTTGAAAGTGGTTTTTAGCTTGTTGGACTTGGGCGGGGGCCCTTAAATTTGGGGCCCCTGCCCGCACAGGCCCAACGCCGGCTCTGTGTGGATGTAGTCTTTTGCTCTTTTGTCAACAGGGAGATGGATAGCACAACATATATTTTGGCAAAGGAAGGAAGCAAGTGCAATTTTGGAAGATTGATCCGGGTATCACACAAACTCCTACTACTATTAGTCTATTACGATTAAAATTTGGTCTGAGTGTCCTGTTGTGGTTTAGAAATTATGTAACTAATGTTCTGAACAAGTGATCTGTTACGTATCTCGAACAATAGTTTGATAACTCGTGTAATACCCGTCACTTGTACTTAGCTAATGAAAGTCGTTTATTCTATAAAAAGAACTTGAAATTACAGTATGAGTTTAAACTTAAAATTCTTATATTACGTTAAAAGTCTAAAGGTCTGGGTCGGGTCCGGATAAAACCCTTATCAATTAAGAATATTACATTTAACATACCTCAGATAAACGACATATGAAAGACCTACTCGGGTTAGGGTCCTATTGGGCCAGCCCTCTCGAGGATACTGGACTATATCATCTTTGTACTGATAAAAGCCTTCGTAAAAATTCAAAATGGACATTTAAAATTGGAAAATGGGATATATAATCCATGGTTTTCACTCTGTTCTTTCATGAAATTTCACTCAACAGCTCCCGGAAATTACCCATTCGCGCCAACCGCTGCCTGAAGTAGGCTTGAAAATGTCACTACATCAATCTTCACAGAGTGTAAATTTAGGTATTTACCTGCCTTTTCTGATTTTCTCTGTTTAATTTCAATGGTGTTTTTCACTTTTTAGGTTGGGAAATTTGATATAGACTAACTGATATGTGTTTGGTAGTCCAATTACTAGAAATCAGCTTCTTCTTTTGTTTGGTCGTTATGTAATCAGTATACCTGCAATTGACAAAAGAAATGTATATTTGATCTGTAGTGTTATATTGTAAAACACAAAGTCAGTGGAAATTGAAAAGTCCTAAGTTATTTGTAGCTTAGTTTGCAACTAGTGCCCGAGTGTTAAGTAAGCTGAAGTATTATAGGAGAGGTCGGGATTCGAATTCCGGAATAGGCACATTAGGTTGGAGTTATAAGGTTGGTTGGAGTTATAAGGTTGGTATGGATGCATGGTAGCTATAAGGTGGTATCGTAGTATAAGTAGTGTAGTTAGATTTGACGTTTCAAAAAAAGGTTTGCAGCTACTGCGCTTGCCGGGAGTCGAACCCGGCCACCCGGGTCTGCTTGGAAGGCAATTATCCTAAACGTTGGACTACAAATGCATGATGGTTGAAGTGGTTCTCTATTAACTTAAATTCTTCTGGAACGTAGCTGTGTCGAAAGCAGGACTAAATTTGATCTGTACTGTGTGCTTATTGCTAGTTTCTGCTGTTATTTATCAGTAATATGTTCAATTGAACCATTGTCACAGAAATGGGTTCAATCTGTACAAGGCCTTCCCAAGCGCTGCTGATGTTATGGAAGGAAGTTTTATGCTTGGGGCTCACTGCTATGAGGAATTACACTGTAACTACTTCACTGTCTAAATTCGAGTAATTGTTACTTGTTAGCTAGTGTAATTTTGTTGCATTTTTGGTCACCTTGTTCTAGTTGTAGCTTGTATTATCATTGTAGTACGGACAATCACTTTTGAACACTTTTTAAGGGGATGCCCCTTCCGGTGATGATTTTGGGGTTAAAACTTGAGATTTTGTTTAATTGAACTTGAGTCTAAGTCAAGATATCTCTTGGAGATTTTCTGTTCAAAGTTTGCATGCCTTGATGGCTTGCCAAAGAGAGATGCTCATGTCCTAGTAGCTCCTTCCACTGAATGGTGGTGTTTGTACACAGATTTCATTCAACATTTTGAAACCAAGCAAATGCGGATTCTTATATTCTCTCTTTCTCTGAAGTTGGGGTTGGTGGTGGTTAGTGAATGACCATATATTTACCCTCGAATTCTGTTTACTGTTTTCATCTGTGCGTACGTAGTCCTCTTGCATCCAAATTGTCCATCTGTTATGTTGCAGGTGTACCTGATCATGCCATTATTAGCACTGAAACGTCTTTTGATCATTTGTGACTGGAAGTTCAAATGCCTAATTGCAGGCTTTACATGTAAAGGATACGGTCACTGTGTTATCTGATGGAACCAAAAAGGTATGTGCATATGTCTTTTGTTATCTCAGTGCATTTGTATCCTATGTACGTATCGATGTGAGAGGTAAATACTGTTGTATTGGGCTATTGTGACAACTTTTCCATTCCTTTGCAACTCACAGAAGGCTTAAGTAAGAATTTCATTCACTGAATTAAACTCGAACAAAAATCTTTCAACTAAATACGAATTGATTTCAAAACATAAAGTAAAACCAAGTTATTTACTCGAAGAATGCTAAATGAAAGATTTGTTTTGTTCACGGGTTAAGATATCTTGGGAGCTGTTAGTGGTTGCTATTAGTTTCTTAATTAAAACCCAACAAATTGCAAGTTGTTAGCAGTGCACATGCCATTAAGGAACAAATCAATTAATATGTGAGTTGATCTTGACCAGCCATGCTGGGAAGTCGTAATTTTTATATTTTACTATTAAAAGTTTGAAAAAGAACATAGATATTGCAAAAGGCGCCTGTTTGCACTAAACAAGACAAACAATAGTACAAAAACACAGCAGATGGATTTTTTTTCTTCTGGACTACCTTGTGTAGTAGTACAACATAGTGCTAAATGTGTTGTATAATGCATATGGTACAACATTCAATGTATCATCTGGCACGAACGAACATAATAGCATAGAGCAAAACCAACAGAAATCAAGTATTCATCTGTTCTACATAGGAAGAAGCTGAACAGTTGTTTAGCAAATACTGTGAAAAGATCAGACATTATTATGTCTTACGCTTTAGTTTCCCTTATTGAAATTCTTGACCAGATCTTGCACCCTGAGCAGCACCACAAAAAGTGGGTTCTTGATCAAGAAAAGGAGCCTGAAATCCAGACTCTCTTGGAGAAGGCTTGTTTCCTGAAAGACTTTCTTGCAAAACCCCCAGTGTTGATAAGCCATGATAACTAACCCATTCATCACAGGCCAATTCAGAAGAACTACGCAGAGCCCTAGCACCGATAAAATCGCTAAGATTCTGCCTCCCCGCCGCGCCGCTCAACCTACGGCCCCTGGCCACCACGATGCTCGCCGACGAGAGGGCAAAGCGACTACGCCCCCTCTCGGATACGCCACCGCAGGACGACGCCATTGACAACTCAGTCCGAACAGACATGGAGAATTTCCTTGAACGAGATACCTATGCCAGCCGGGTGGTTCCAAAATTGAAACCAAACGACGTTCGTATAGATGAATTCAAAACAGCGGAAGAAAGAAAATTGATCCGGATTGCAGACAAATCAACAAATTTTCCCTTCAAGAACTTGGAAATCGCTCCGGAACTTCAAGCTACAGTTACGAATACCTGGAAGGATGCAATCATTATTCGTATCCTGGGAAAACCCTGGTTCTATCCGAACCTACTAACCAAACTTGATACAATGTGGATGCTACATGGTGAGTTTACACTGGTTGATCTTGGACACCAGTGTTATTGCCTTAAGGGACTTTCGATTAAGAAAAGAGAGACGATCCTTACGCAAGGACCGTGGCAACTTGCCGGGAGCTTCTTGTCTATCCGAAAGTGGACACCTAATTTCCGGGCTGAAACGGACAAAGTAGATAGCGTGATTACTTGGGTTCGAGTCTTGAACGTACCAATGGAGTGGTTCCGCGAGTCAGTAATCCATTCGATGGCTCAATGTATTGGTGATCCAATTAAGATCGATGGAAGCACATCCACGGGGTTGCGTGGAAAATTTGCACGGTTCTGCGTTCAAGTTAGGACTGATATCCCCCTAGAGCTTGGCGTGGGAATCGCTGGAACGGCCTACCAGGTAGTATATGAAAATCTACCTTCATTATGCTATAAGTGTGGGCGCGTTGGACACTTGGAGGCCGAGTGTACACATGCCCAAGCACCCATACCTTCTGCCGCAGCAGAAACAGAACCAGTAAATCTCCAGGGAACGGCTGCCACGACTGGTACAGCAATGGCGACTGGAACACAACAAAAATCAACTACAGGGAAGTCGACTTCGACTTGGATAACTGAAAAAGCAAATAACAATGAATATGGCGAGTGGATGACCGTCACGCGTCGTAGACAGTCTCGGCCTAAGACTCAGCAAAACAGCAATGGCGCCAAAGCTCCAGAACCGAATCCTATAAGAAATCAGAATGTCCCTGCTAATGGAAACCATACCCCTAATCCGAATGGGAGACGTGTCCTTCCGCAATACTATTTTGGGGACCGAACGAAACAAACAGCTAATGGAACTAGGAAACCGAGTTCTCCCAGGAAGCCGAACTCGAAAGGAAAAGGGATAAATATTGGAGAAGAATCTATTTATAAGACCCCGGACCACCAATCTGAGCATACTATATTCACTTTCACATCCACACCTGAGAGGGAGATTGCTATTGACTTGGAAAATGACAAACAACAATCAAGAAATTTGGGAACCAATGGAAGACAACTACGAGATGACATGGAGGAGAGGATGTCTAATCGTACGTTGGAGGGAACCAGTATTCGAGACCAGACACTTTCGGTACCAAGCTCACCGATCGCTGATTCTCAGAATGGAGAGGAACGATCCTCTGGTAACTGTAGTTCACATCCCCTCGGTAATACAGGAAGTGGAGATGGGAACTCACATAATTACGAGACCAACCGGGATTCGGGGTTGCTGGCAGAAGCTCATGCTGACATGGCGGGAATACAGACGGATCCTGCGATGGAGTTGGACCCTCCTACGACTGGCGATTGCTCAATGGATGGGTGCTCCAATTGATGACCCATACCAGGAATTCCATAATTATCTATTCAACTCATCAATGAAGATAGTTACTTGGAACTGCCAGGGAGCTGGCTCTGAAAATTTTCGTAGGAATTTTCGTGATCTTGTTAGGATCCACAGACCCACGGTTGTTTTTCTAGTTGAAACTCGTGTATCCCCGGAGGTAGCGCACTCTATTGCACCAACCTTAGGGTACACTAATTACCGCATTGCACCTACCACTGGCATGGCGGGTGGTGTCTGGATGCTTTGGAATGAGGCCCAAGTTCATGTTGACATCACAGTTGTTGAGGAACAGGGGATTCATGCCATTATCGGCCCTGTACATGCTAACAGATGGTTACTTTCTGGGATTTATTCGAAGCCTAACAAAGTAGATAAACTTCGAATGTTCAGAAACCTCGAGGAAATTTCTGACAATCTCCAATTGCCGTGGCTTGTAGCAGGGGATTTTAATGAAATTGGATTTGCGCACGAGAAACGTGGTGGTCGGGTAGCCAATGTTAATCGTCTTGCGGCATTCCAGAAGGTGATAACTCGCTGCAAACTCCAAGACTTGGGGTACAACGGCCCTTCTTTTACCTGGGAGAATAGGCGCGAATCAGGCTCCAAGATTCGGGAAAGGATCGATAGAGCGTATGCGAACCTGGAATGGATCGAGCAATTTCCAGACAGTGAAGTAGTACATCTCCCACGAACGAGTTCTGATCACCACCCGTTACTCATCAATTGTCTGGGTCATGGCGAACCACCGGATACTAAGCCATTTCGGTTTGAAGCAATGTGGTTCACACATCCTGAATGTCATGCAATCTTGAAGAACATCTGGGCGCAGGAGAGGGAAATCCTCAGTGCCATTGCGCAGGTTCCAGAGCAGATCATTCCTTGGAACAAACGGGTGTTTGGCAACATATTCAGACGCAAAAAGATCCTACTGGCTCGAATTAGAGGATGCCAGGAGGCGTTGTCTCGTGGTGAATCCGACAACCTCTCTCGGCTAGAGGATGCACTGGTTATCGAATATAATACATTATTAACACAAGAGGAACTTCATTGGTTTCAAAAGTCAAGAATACGGTGGCTGAATGAAGGTGATAAGAATACAAAATTCTTCCATCACTCCACCTTAGAACGCAGAAGAAGAAACCGAATAGTGATGCTGAAAGTGGACAATAACTGGTGCCAAAGGGAGGAGGAATTGCAGCAACACGCCAGGAGCTATTTCGAGAATCTATTCAGGCCAAATGATCCGGCTGCCAGGGATCAGAACCAACCGTTGCTGCCTCGTTCGAGATGGCAGCAAGTCATTCCGCCAGACTACACTGCCAAGCTGGACGCAGTGATTGATATGGCCGAGTTGAAGATTGCTCTGTGGGATTCGAATCCTTACAAAGCCCCAGGACCGGACGGTCTTCAAGGTATTTTCTATCGCAAATGTTGGGAGTGGATTCGTGTTTCTTTATTGGAATTTATGCAGAATGTCTTTCACACTCAGTATGTTCCGAAAGAACTCTGTAATGCTTATATGTGTCTGATCCCAAAGGTTCCAAACCCGGAGATTATATCACAATTCCGTCCAATTTCTCTTTGCAATGTGTTATACAAATTGATCACCAAGTGCATTACTCTACGGTTAAGAAATATAATGCCAGAAATCATTGCACCGGCTCAATCCAGTTTCATCAAAGGGAGAAGCACACAAGATAACATTATATTGATGCAGGAGTTGCTTCACTCTACTCGAAGTCAATCTAAGGCAAAATTTGGGAGTATGTTTCTCAAACTGGATCTGGAAAAAGCATATGACAAAGTTAACTGGGACTTCCTGGAAGAAACTCTGATATTCTTTGAATTTCCAACCCAGCTTGTGTCACTCATTATGTGTTGTGTAAGGAGTGCATCCACTCGTATCTTGTGGAATGGAACACCATTGGAATCTTTCGATCACCAGTGTGGGCTGAGACAAGGGGATCCGTTATCGCCATATTTATTTGTTCTGTGCATCGAAAGGCTGGGATATCTGATTACCGAAGCTGTGTCGGACAAGAGATGGACACCTATTCGTACAGGTAGAACAGGACCTGAATTCTCACATCTTTTCTTTGCCGACGACCTGATTTTGATGGGCAAGGCCAATGTGAAGACAGCACGTACCATTCGTACAGTGATGCGGAAATTTTGTACAGCATCTGGATTGCGTGTCAGTTCAGCAAAATCAAAAGTATTCTTCACCAGCTCTGCGGCAAGTAATAATGCCCGACAAATCTGTCAAATACTTGGATATGCGCAGACAGCATCACTGGGGAAATACCTCGGGGTTAATCTTCAGCATGGTCGAGTTACTAGAGAAACACACTCTGCCATGTTTGACAAAATCCTGGGGCGTTTCAATGGCTGGAAAGCCAAATTTCTGAATCTTGCGGGACGAACTACACTGATTCAGGCAGTGACATCGTCTATTCCAGTTTACTCTATGCAGTCACAGTGGTTACCTCAATACGTGTGCGACAGACTTGATAAACTTAATCGAGACTTTCTGTGGTCTGCTGATTATTCAGTCCGCAAGCTCCACCTGGTCGGTTGGCAGCAGGTGCTTCGGACCAAGGCGGATGGGGGGCTCGGACTTCGGGAGTCTCGAACAATGAATGAAGCTTTGATTGCTAAGGTGGCATGGAAACTGATAACGGAGGAACCTACGGTTTGGAGTACTCTATTCCATTCTAAATATCTCAAAGATACTCACATTCTAGACTATCAGTCGAAGCAAGGGGATAGTGTATTCTGGAAAAGTATTATGCGGTGTGTGAACTTAATTCGACCGTTTCTTGCCTGGCGAATTGGGAATGGAAACACTGTGAACTTCTGGTTTGATGCGTGGTATAAAGGTAAGCCACTTTGCGAGTTGATCCCAGAGATTGATCTGATGGAAACCAACCTGAAAGTCGCAGATTTGATCAATCCGGACGGGGAATGGGAACTCACTGGTCTGATTACTCAGATTCCTGAGGCTTTGCGCGCTGAGATTGCAAGTTGGCAAATCGATATAACTGCTGAAAGGGATACTGCTATTTGGTCACAGACGGCGTCAGGTATCTTTACTTGCCAATCGGCATATAGGGCATTGCGCACTGCCTACTCGGAAGACGCACAACCAACAGCTTCATATGGATGGATATGGAAGCTTGGATTCTGCGGAAAGTACACATATTTCCTCTGGTTGGTGATCCAAAACCGACTGCCTTCAAATGTAACGAGATATAAGAGGAAGATTGCTACCTCAGATCGCTGTCCGCTATGTCTCCAGGAGCCTGAGACGTCGTTTCACATCATCCGTCATTGTATCAAGGCGCAGCAAGTCTGGCAGAATTTGTACTCGGCCGCCGAACTCTCGGCACAGCAGCACAGAGCCGATTCAAGCTGGCTGCGCATGGAGCTGAGTAGCAAGAGTCCCAGGGTTCTTCAAGGGATGCAACTCGAGAGCCGCTGGATTTTTATGGCAGCAGTATGGACTATATGGACCTCCAGGAATGAGTATGTCTTTAGACACCGCGTAAGAAATTGGCAAGAACAAGCCTTCGACATCAAGAGGCTGAGCTATGACATGAAATTGGCCACAACAAATAAGGCCCAACAGCAAATAATGCAAAAGTGGAAATTACCGGATCAAGGGTGTGTGAAACTCAATGTTGACGCTAGCCTTCGTGTTTCGGAAGATAGATATACCATTGCTGGATTGGCGCGAGACGACCAGGGACAATGGCTTTGGGGTTTTTCTAAAGCCATTCGCATATCTTCAGTGGGTGAAGCTGAATTACAAGCAATCGAATTTGGCTTACAGGAAGCACTGAGACGTCGCATCCCACGTATCACCGTTGAAACAGACTCGTTACTTGCGTACCGCATGATAAATGAGTTGGAAACAGTCCCGGATCCTTTAAGAATCCGTGTAGACCAGTGCCGAGAGCTTCTTGGACAACCTTGGTCGGCTGAGTTATGTTGGATTAGGAGATCGGCTAATGCAGCTGCGGATCATCTTGCGAGGCAGATTCCTCCCGAACCGGATCCTTTGATTTCATTAGAGGATCAATCTTTACAGTTTTTGTCTATTTTGCATACAGACTCGATGTAATAACTCTTTATTAGTTATTTAATTTCTTTCGTTACCAAAAAAAAAAAAAAAAAAAAAATTCAATTCAGTTCAGTTTAGTTCATTCTGAAAATCTCAGTTGAAAAGAACAGAGCCTTAGCTTGTAAGCACTCAACGACTTAGCTTGTATGCACTCAACTCGTTCAATGATGTTAGGAACCTCTAGTCCTCTACTGGTCGACAAGTTCAATGAGGTAGGAATCTCAACTCAACGAGGTACTATTCTTCGTACTTATTAGGAAAATTTTGTTAGGTCCGGAAACATAATAAGGCTCGATACATTGTGCCAACTAGTGCCTTACGACTTTATTTCTTCAATTTTATCCGAATTTCAAGAAGTAATCAGAGCGAGCTTCGGTATCCGGTGTTATATACATAAATCGTGTATTATTCATAAGGTTTTTGAGGAATCGGAATTCATAGTACTACAAACTACAAAGTGTCTTGTATCTATGCACCATACTTGCATCTAAGCATTCATCTCCTGGTAAAAATGAATAGATTGTCTACACGTTCTTGGTGATTTAGAGAGGAATTGCAAGTGGAATGTTTAAGTACGAGTCTAATCCGGCGTAGGTGTTTATCCCTTTATGAATGTTTAAGTACTTTATATAGTTTGTAATAACTTATCGATTAAAAGAAATATTCTATCCAGAAATAAATAGGGTGAAAACAAAATACAATGCATGCGTGACACTTGTATATATGATGAACATACATATGCAATCGTCTCATTTCATTTCATTCATTTTCATACATTCAAACTCCAAACCATATTTAAAGAGTCAGTTAACTCAGATCCATCCAACCTATTTTCAAACTTCCCAAAACACCCTCCAACTGATCCAACCAAAACCAAAATTACAAAAAAACAGACATACGCCAAACCTATTGCCTAAGCAAAAGGTCAAAAATACCCAACCCATGGGCCCGAGAAACAAAATGCAGCAGCAGCAAGGGCAGAAATGGAAATTAATAAATCTAATCCACGTTCTAATATCATTTCCCTTTTTCTTTTCTTTTTTTAATTTCTCACCAATATCCATCTGCTAGTACGCAAAAGCATTATTATTGGCTCGATGATTTTTCGATTTCCCAGTGGAAGACGACGCAGTTGCAGCCGATGAGCAGTTGTACTCTGATCTGGTACAACCCGTCTTAGCCTCCTGATCATCTTCATCCATGAATATCTGCCTGCATCTGCACTCCACGCTGCAAAACGCCATGTCCCCTCTACCACAAACAACTAATTCTTAATCAACAACTAACCTTACTATAATAATGACTTAAAACTCTCCCTTCGTCCGGCTTAACGGAATAATACATTGATTTCTCCTATGCTACAACATGGTTATTGCATAAGTTGCGTTGTATACATACCAATTCAATTCACCGATACAACATGTTGTAGCATAGAATAAACCGTAAAGCAGTAAATAGAGTAGTGTTCGAAGAAATGAAAGTGGCTTACTTGTACATGTAGATGTCTTTTCCAGGGAGGATTTTCTGGTGGCAAAGAAAGCAGCAGTCAAGAAAACTGATCATGTTATTATTAGCAGAAAACGGGCAAGGCGAGGCGCCGTTGCCGTAGAAGGGAGGTGAAGGAGGATTAGTACAAGGAGAAGGTGGTTTTATCATGCTTCCTTTGCTAATTACACCTTTTCTAGTGGTCAGATCCTCGCAGTTATCGAGTATGACACTCAGGCCCACCATAGATCTCATTTTTTATCGAGTGTTTATTGCTACTGCCCTTCTGCTGCCGGTGTGGCGGAGGAGGGCGGCGGAGGGGTTTAATTATTGGGTGGTGGTGGATCGGAGAAGGGGTTAATTGGTGAATATATATAAATGGGAAATGGAAATGTATAGAGGTTTGATTTTGGGTGGGGCCAGGGGAAAGCAGAGGAATGAGAAGGAGCAGGAACCTGTAGTGCTTGTTAACTGCCACGTATATGTGCATAGCCATCAATTATTTTCTCCATTGTTGTTTATTCAGTGGGTTTTTGTCGTTTACTTAGGGGTACTTTAGGTATTTACTCAGTCGTCGATCCAACTCCTTGTTTAGTCTCAAATTAACTTACCTTCCCACATCAAAATTCACATTTTTGTGTATTATACTTTCTACCTTCGTAATAATTTTCAATTTTAGTAGTGTATTACAAAACTTTTTACAAAACTTTTAATTTCATCTTTTTATTGAGATATACTATTATAATTATAACGATTTTACAAATTTCTAACTAATAATTAACGTAATGTTTTTAAAGTCTTAATATAGAGGAAATAATCACTTATTGCAGGGATCGAACCCAAGTGATCTTTAATTTTTTTTCATCCATTTAATCACAAGACACCAAAAAGTACGCTCACTACATCCACTTGTAATATAATACTCAAAAAATAATAAATCTTATTTTGTTGACCAAAACACAAGTAAGAACCTTCAATCTTGTACTTGGATGGAGGGACTACAAACCATCGATCACTTTTTTTCTTCTAAAAAGGTAAAAATATACTAACCATCGATTACTAACCTTTCCAAGCACTGAATCACTTTCTTTTAGTAGCGGTCGTGGATTGCTAACATTATCATATATTTTTATTAAAAAGTCGATCAAAAAGTTAATAAGAAGTTTAGACATGGCTGAAGAAGTAGGGGTGCATTGCCATTATATAATCGTAGTTTTCATCTCAGTCATTAATTATTTATATTTTTCACTTTTATACTCACTGTTATTACATCTCTTTTACATATCAACATAAATATCAATCTAAGCGAAATCACTTTATTAGAAATCTTTTAAAAAAAACAAATTATGGGAGCATTTTCTCACCATATCTCATACTTTATACATTCTCTCATACTTTATAATTCATCATATCTCATATTGTGTACACTTTATTTTATACTTCTTTCAATTATGTTTCATATATTCTTATAACATGAGCTCACACGTTTAAAAAGATGAAGTTAAGATCGATGGAGCATTTTGTAGTGACCAAATTTTATAGAGGGATTACACTTTGTAATACAATTTCTTCTGAGTTTGAAACATAATTGGGGAAGTTTGAAACATAATTGGTGGACGTACGTTTTAGGTTTGTGTAAGGCTTGGTTATGACTTTTGAGGTTATCTCATAACGTTAAACGAGCATTACTTATACTCTTTTTGTCTCTTTAAGACTTGATTTATCGGTGCCCAGGGCAGACTGACCCTACCACCTTTTTGAATTTTAAAAAAGCAAAAAAAAATAAAAATAGAATGGGCACCCAGGCTGGGCGCCCATCTATTTTCTTTTTGTTTTAATTTTTGGGGGACACTTGTCCCCCTTTTATTGGTCGGTTAAATTTTATTTTTATCCAAAATATTAAATCCTCTTTATCTTTTTATCTACTTATTAAAAAAAATACCAAAATTCGTAATTTTTTATCCTCTATAAAACAAGACCAATCTTCATATATTTTCATCAGATTTCAAAACCCCCAATCCCATACACCCTAATTCTTCTCTTGCAGGTTTTCATACGATGAATCTGAATGCTCCATTCTATCCGCACTACAACTCTTCGTATTATACTCCTTACGGAAATACACAGAACTCCCAACAATTGACAAGCGGCTTGCCAAATTTAGACGCCCCATTCC
>JAYMSL010002406.1:0-14374 GCA_036897195.1 Plantago coronopus | reverse complement strand
CAAAATCCACTTTGAAGAGAAAAATCTCCTTCTTCTTTTTCTTTGCCTCGACAACTACCTCATTGGCCACCACCACCCCATCCATGATGTGCCTCTTGCCTATAAATGCCGATTGACTAGGGTCAATAACCTCCTCCATCACTTGTGCAAGCCGGTTAGCAAGCACCTTCGCAATGATCTTGTACATGCTACTAATCAACGAAATGGGGCGAAACTCATTCAAGCTCAACGGATTTTTCTTCTTAGGAATTAAGGTGATGAATGAGTTGTTGAAACCTCTAGCGAACTTTCCATTAGAATGAAATTCATTGCATACCCTAATCACATCCTCTTTAATAAGCTCCCAAAAGAATCGATAGAAATGGAAGTTGAATCCATCCGGCCCCGGACTCTTGTCAAGACCACAATCCCAAACCGCTTGCTTAATCTCCGATTCCTCCATCTTACGTTCCAACCAAGTAGACGAGCCACGAGATAGTTTCGGACCATCCAGGCCCTTGGCCTTTAGCCGTAAGCTGCTGGGAGCCGAGAGAAGTGAAGAGAAATGACTCTTAACAAGAGCCTTGATCTTGCACACATCATCTACCCATATCCCATCGAGACTAAGGCCTTTGATCGCGCTCGAATTACTCCTCTTGGCCAACATAGCATGGAAGAATCTAGTGTTAGCATCACCTTCCTTAATCCATTTAGATTTAGATTGGTTGAATCGAATGTTGCATTCAAGGGACTTGAGCTCGAAAAGCTTGGTTTGAAGTTTCTGTCGAGACTCGCACTTGGAAGGAGAGAGCGGCCCATCCTCCATACACAAATCCAATTCGGCCAGCAGCTTTGTGGTCTCCTCAATACTCCACTCCACCTTACCAAAATTCCCCTCGTGCCATTGTTTAAGAGATGCCTTTAACCGCTTTAATTTCTCCATGAGTACGAAGCTACCCCATCCTACAACATTATAGCTTTTCCATTCCTTTTCAACAAAAGCTCCAAAATTTTTCTCCTTAAGCCATCCACTTAAAAATTTGAAGGGTCTCGGGCCCCAATCTCTCCCATCCTCAATCATTTTGATGGCAACATGGTCGGAGACACTTCTTTTAAGGCCATCAAGCGATAGATTGCTCCATTTCTCCATCCACTCCCTTGAAAGTAGAAACCTATCTAATCGGCTACAACATCGGGATCCCGTTTCCTGTCAATATATCATTCACATGGCAGTTAAAAGGCGTCATAAGAATTTGTTTGCTATCATCTATAAACAACTCAGAGGAAACAACTTCATGCGCTTACCCTTGCATTACCCAGATAGCGATGGGAATAACATCTTGCATTTGGCTGCTAAATTATCGCCACCTGATGTTCTTAATAAGATTCCGGGTTCAGTTCTCCAGATCCAACACGAACTGCAATGGTTCAAGGTGATCACTTTCTCTTGTAAGATGTAATGTTCTGTTTCTATTTGCATCACTTATCGTTGTTTGTTTATTGGCATGGACTGCAAACTGTTCAGGAAATAGAGAAAATAATGAGACCCCAATACCAAGTGAGACCCGACTGTGACGGAAGAACTCCAAAAATGATCTTCGCTGAAGAGCATAATGAGTTGAAAAACAAAGCAGAGAAATGGATGAAAGATACGGCCACCTCCTGTACAATTATTGCAGCATTGATAGGTACCATAATGTTTGCTGCAGCCATTACTGTACCAGGTGGAAGTAATCAAGATACAGGCATTCCCATGTTTACTCGAAATTCAATCTTCACGTTATTTGCTATTTCTGATGCTGTCTCATTCATTGCTTCAGTCATTTCTCTCTTAATGTTCATGGAAATAATGATGGCTCGCTATGAGGTAGAGGAGTTTATGCTTCGACTTCCGGTCAGGCTATTTATTGGTTTAGGCAGCCTCTTCATTGCAATCTTCTTCATGATGTTAAGTTTCAGTATTTCGGTGTATCTTGTGTTTGGACAACCACGCCATTGGGTTCTTATTCTGGTGGTAACAGTGACTTGCTATTTAGTTCTTTTGTTCGGCTACTTGCAAGGATCTCTTCTACTCGAGTTGATTGGTTCAACCTACAGCGGCAACTTTATCCCGCACCTTCCACGCCCGAATCACTATGATGTTCCAGATACAGATCCGCTAGACATATTGTAAAAGCGACAGTGTCTTCTATACTCCTCTATTCATGAGTGCAAACGTCAACGAAGATCAACTAATATGGAGCTTCATCAATACTTTCACAAATTGTTAATAGCAGAACAATTTACCTTTTATAACTAGTCATTCGTTATTTAAAATCTTAAAGCCCCAATATAGTCTTCATGGTTGATGCTTATTTAAAATCTGGTGTCCAGTATCATGGTTTTATCTTCAGCAGCTTACCCAATGCATTCACAAATCATATGCGGGGACGGGGAGTCGGGACGTACTCACATATGTACTGCACCTCAATGATAAACAAGCTCATTATGCGTGCGGTACAACATTACATGGGCTTGCATTCAACACAGATGTACAGCATTGGCACATAAGAAGATCGAGTAGAATAATGCAGTGTATGGTTACTAATAGGGGGCATCAAAATGATTATGATCAAAACAATTTATCAAGCTAGTTGTACTTGCAACAGATAGAGCAGAACCGGAAATGGATCATCCACAGGGGCAAAACCGATTCTCCAAGGCAGAGGAAGGGGGATACAACATTATGTTCATTGAAATATTAGCATAAATTCAAACAGGAGTACCCACGTAGCTACACCTAAGATACATAGCAGAGGAACCAGGCGGTCAACATTCAATAACTAACTAGTAATCACAGCAGCAAGCATGCTGAAATCATACAGGGATAAAGATAGAATACCTAGCACATGTACAGCACAAAACGCCTCGCTACCTACCATGTTTATGATGCAGTTTCTTATATCTTCTTCGAATAAGATTGACAAAACAAAAGGGTCAGATCAAGCTTTTCTTCTAATTCTACCAAGGTCCAGTTACAGTCCTTCTCAAACATCTTCTCTGTGATGTTCCCTGGGGCTTATTCATCGTCTCCAAGATCTGTGGACAAAGAAACAGAACATGCAGTGTGAGTAATCCTTTTGTAACTTTTGCATTTTCTTAAAGAACTAGGAAATTTAACGTGAATTCGTTCACTCAGTAATAGGAAGCGGAACATAATATAAGCGTGAGCAAAGATGTAAAAAAACTCCAGTAATAAAAAACCAAGTACCTGATTCTTCTGCATCTTCATGAATTCTTCCTGCAATAACATGACAATGTTTTTGGGTCAAAATGATGAATTTGCAGTTTGATCTTGTACAAGACTATTTTAATTGTGTTAAAATATGAACCTGCTTCTTTCGCAACTCTTCATTAATCTCTTTGAGTTTTGCGACTTCTGCTTCCAATTCCAGGGTGTAAGCCTGAATGTTTTTG
The DNA here is from genome assembly GCA_036897195.1 of Plantago coronopus. NCBI lineage: Eukaryota > Viridiplantae > Streptophyta > Magnoliopsida > Lamiales > Plantaginaceae > Plantago > Plantago coronopus. The sequence goes on along the minus strand of JAYMSL010002406.1, from coordinate 10,939 downwards.
CAAATTACACCGTAACCATTAGTGTATACAGACAGAAAATGCAACAAAAATCATGATGAAAATTTACTGGCAATTATTGCCTCAGATATTCCTTGTGCACTTGTATACAAACTCAGACACCTAAACAGAGATTAATACTATTGCAGTCCATGCAAATAATGCTTTTGCACCATTAATACTCAGTCCACTTTGCATATTATATAGAGAGTATCGGTTTTGGACATGGGGCATAGGAGTTAGAAAGACAAGTTAAAATGTGTACATGACAGGAAATACGGCAATTAATTATGTGAGTTAAATTTACATGGCCAATGATTTCCAGATTCCAACAGCTTCAATTTACATAATATCTTTATTTTACACATAGCATTATTTAGATAATTAAAGCTTATGAGATTGCTACTGGGATTGATGTTTCAAAGCAAACTCTTTACACTATAAAGCCATGCAAGAATACATATCTAAGCATGTGTCCATCGTTTAATGCTACTGGTTACGATGTGCTATAGTATAGCCCCGATATGTTGGTTGCAATTTATGTTGTTTTTCTGCTTCTATCATATCAAAGCAAGTATATATGATCAGCATTGGCCAAAGTATAACCCCAATTTCTATTGTTTTTCTGCTAGCTGTCTATCTATCTATACGCAAACAAACTTTTGGCGTCATCTATAAACACTGCACTCTGTTACAGCTTAGAGATTCAGACACAGTGAACACTAGCAGGATAGGTTTAATACTATCGCATTAGTCATAAAAACCAAGATCTATAGGAAGTCATGAAGAATAGAGGAGAGGAACTACAAAGAATAACTTGCACTTAATAAATTACCTGCTTTCTAGCTCGTGATCTTGCAGCAGACTCTCTGTTTTTTATCATTCTCTTCCGCCTTCTCTCCACCACTTTCTCTAGAGAACCAGCTGCTCTCCTTCCACGGCCACCTTCACCAAAGTTATAAGGTGAAGGTGACAGAGATGGCGTGTCTGTACTACTCTTCACAATAGCATCCGGATGTAGATGACTCGCAGGGGATCCCACTGCTGCAGCTGCTCCATTGCGTAAACCCCCCATAGCTATTCCTCCAACAGGCATAGTGTTATTCAAACCATTTGAGGTACCAATTGTTGGGCCCTTTGTTATTGAGCTAGACAACTGGGTATTATTTCCGTGTTGCGAGGGGCTTGAAAAAGTGACAGTTGTTTGCTTCGGAAAGAGAGGCTGTAACTGTAACTGAGGTTGCTGTGGTAATTGCTGTGTAGACCTGCCACCACCCATATTAATTCCTAAGTTTGGCGAGTTGATCACATTTCCGAGTTGATTTCCCAACATCCCATGATTCGGGGTTGATTGTTGAAAACCTATAGTTAAGCCGGAGGTGCTACCACTTGCCTGTGGTAAACTGAAAATCCCAGTGGAGCTTGGTGTAGCAGAAAGTTGAGCATCTTCTCTGACCACCCCTGCTTTAAACAAAAACTCTTCTAATGTTACTTCGCCTAAGGTAGGCTCTCTTTGCCCCAAGTTTGACAGACCATTGGCCTTTCCATCTTTTGCACCTACAGTTTCTTTAAGGACATCCTTCCATACCTCATCAACAGTTTTCTGGCTTAGTGTCCGTGGTAATGTTAGAGAACCTTGTCTCTGCAGATTTCCATCAGGGACATTTCTTCCTACAGCAATAGAAGGCGCCACAGCTTGGCACTCTTCAGCAGTCCAGATGCTCTTTAAAAGGTCCTCCATATTCATCGATCCAAAATCCTTACTAGTTCCGCCACCACCCAAAGAGTTCTGAAACTCCTCAAATGTCAACGAGTACACCGAGGTTTGCCGTACAAGTGGAAAATTAACACTTTGCTTCCCACCACTATTATCAGCCTGCACTGTATCTCCAAAGCTCTTGAAATTCATAAATGGCTCCATTATTGTAGTACTGTAAAAAGCAGCTACGATCTGACCAAATCCAAGATAAGTATGTCAGCAGTCAAACAACATTATCTGCCAAAACAGTATGCATGGTTATCTTAACCCTATGGCTACAAATACAAATAGTAGTGGTAGTGAAATACCCCACTATCAACTACCACCCGGATATGAATGATGAGTGAAAGTTCCACTACAAATTACCACCAGTTGAACAACGAGTACCACTGCCATTTAGTTACAAATTCACTACAAATTACCATAGTTGAACAAGTACTACTGCCATTTAGTTACGAAATTCAGTACAAATTACCATAGTTGAACAAGTACCACTGCCATTTAGTTATGAAATTCACTACAAATTACCACCAGTTGAACAACGGGTACCACTGCCATTTAGTTATGAAATTCACTACCTCAACACCAGTACACCACCACTAACATACCGAAACTTTTCTTAGTCGTTACGAATCTATCAACTTGGAAACTCACAGGACACTAGCTTACATATCAGCCAAGTTAAAGTAAAAGATTTCAGAATATTATCTTTTGACCAGGGGCCTAAAGGAACAATGTCATGTCACTCTACTATGAGTACTATCACAGATAGTGGTAGTAACTTCAATCTCAACTAGTAGCCAATTATTCACTACTCCACTACTGTTGGCTCATATCTACTTCACTTCTTTGTCAAAATCATGACATAAAACACAGAATAACAAATACACATCAATCCGATAATCAAACAACAAAAAACTCAGGATTTCCACATTACATATAGTGATGCCATTTCCTCTTCCAAATTTCAATACTATTACCCCGTGCAGATGATAACAAGACACAGGACAAACAGGACCAAACAAACGCAAAAAACGAAAGCAATTAAATCTAAAGATTCAAGAGATAGATAGTACATTGACCTTCTACAACAAGATCACTCACTAATCACTATCGACTCACCTTAAATTACTAACTAAACCACGAAATCCCCTTCTCAACCAAATGCACTAATATTCCAATCCAAAACAACACTTGAAGCTACTATTACAACCTACCATCCCCTAATTCTGAATCTTACTACTGACCTAAATCACTCAAAGCTCACTTGACCAAGTTGTGGTGTAAAAAAAAAAAAAACACAGCTGGAAAGGCCTTGAAAGGGATCGATTAGTCGCACGAGCAGATACCAGTAAAAAAAAATCACACAAAGCTGAATTCTTTTCAATTCCAGATCTAAACTCAGATCACAACCAAAATCAAACACACACTAACACACACAAGCAAACTGAATCGTGCATCTATATCATCATTGAAGTACACGAAACGATTACTTTACACAATTCACAAACTCCTTACACAAATCCATAAATCCACGCCAAAAAACTCATCTCCCAGCTGAAGACTCCACTACTCCAACCTAACAACAACATTCCGTCCAATTGCAGAAACTCCGTACAACTAGCTAAAACCACTGAAGAGAGTAATAATCACAGAGTGAAAATGGAGGTGAAGAGAGAGAAAGATGAGTGAAATATAGAGACGAGATTACCCTTGAGAAGGAAAAATCTGGAAAATGCGTGTCGCTTGCTCCTTCTTCGTTCGACAAGTGCCCTATTCTCCTTTGACAGAAGAAAACACCATTTGTGTTAACATCTGTTGTTTCTTTACTTTCTCTCTCTAGAAATTCTTGGTTTGTTTTTATTTTATGAATAAAAAATCCGGATTTGATTTTCCGCCGTTTTTTTAATTCTGGAAATTCTGAAGAGGATTGTGATTTCGAGACGTGGTCCAATTGGATGAGAGTTTAAGGAGGCAATGGATGGCTACCACGTGGCGTCTGCTGCTACGCCCACTGCCATTTTGTCTTCTCCACGTGAAGTAAATAGTTGGAATTCCTTATTAGATATTTATACTATTCGAATAACCGAATATCTGAATATGTTCAGTTCACCTTAAATTTAGTTTGTTAAGTTAGTTAATTTAGTTCGGTAGTCGGTACAATTTATACTTTAATGTAAAGGCTGGTGTTTATGTGTTTTAATAAATTCAGAAGGGTCAGTTTGAGTGCAGTAGTTTTAATGTGTCAACTATTTTCGGTGACTTAATATGGGAGTGAAGTGCTTCATCAGCCAGAGCTGATTTTTCGAAGTTTAACCTAGCAGAGTTCTCGAGTTCAGTCTAGAGTAAGTGCAACAAGACAACATAATTGAATGACATCCATGAACCATCTTAAATTCGTAAGTGCGTGTTTGATAAATGTCTGATTGATTTTAAAATCTACTCAATGTAGTTTTTCAAAAAAAAGAATAATGTTACATATCCATCAGCCACCCATCTTACTTTGTCGAACATACATTAAGCATTAGATGACTGTGTAAAACTCGATATGTGTTTGTGAACTTATAAAGTTGTACTCTTCTTTAGTTATGTTTTCCTAAATTCTTTTGTATTTAAAATAACAAAAGTGGTGGAACTTTATACCTGATTAAAGAACACTTTTAAAATAGTTTGGCATAATCCATTTATGGTAACACAAGGACTTAATACACCTAAATCTCTGAATTTCAACTAATTCTTCCTATTTTTAGCTCTTTAAGCTTATGTAGATATATAGCAAACCCAACATCACTATGCAGCCTTGTGAGTTGTGACAACGAAGCGCAGCTCAGTAGGTAATACACAAGTTGAACGTGTAATCAAGGTACATATGGAATGGAGCCACAGAAGCAGATCAAACACAAAACCAACTTCAGTCATACTAAATTTATGATAACACAGTACATTTTATTAGAGAGGGTGTGCCAGCACCAGCACACCTCTAACATCTAATAAACCGACAGCAGTTACTGCATACACAACTCTCCTACTTTTGCTACAAACTCATCTTGCTAGCTTGCGAATGCAGCTGCAGACAGTTAACAGAAGGAGACAGAGATCACATCGTCATAAACATTAAAAGCGTAGAAATAATACACTTCAATAATATACAACGCGAAATCCTTGCTTCTATACACAAGTCTATATAAGATGTTAATGATGAAGCTCATCATACGCATTAGTAAGCAAGACTGAAGATCAAGGCAACTGCGTCCTCTAATTCCAATAATGTCCTGTTAGAGTCCTTCTCAAGCACACTCTTTTACCTCCCCCAGGTTTGTTCAAAGTCTCCAAAAACTGTGAACGAAAGAAGATCAAACCGTCAATCATCTTCTGCATTTTGCATTATTCATACTAATCGTAAGTGAGATGTTTTCACTATGGAACGAAAACCAGAACCTTAGGATTCAGTTCACAAACATATATGGCAGACTCGGTGGCTAGATATTAACATATAAAAGACTTGTCAATGTGTAATGTTAAGTATGTGCAAAATGTACCTGGCTTTTCTGCATCTTCAAGTATTCTTCCTGCATAAATACGAAGAAAAGAACTTTGTTAGAACCAATTTGATCTTCATATAGCTTTACTCCGACTGGTGTAACAAAATTTTACCTGTTTCCTTCGTAACTCTTCATTCATTTCTTTCAGCTTAGCTATTTCTGCCTCCAATTCCAGTTGGTAGGCCTGATGTTTCAGAAATAAATCAGACCAATGCATTGTGCAGATTATGTGAAGAAACTTTACGTAGATACAGAATCAGATAGATATGCCATAGAAACCGTATACTAAGTATATATTGTCACAAATGAATAGCATCTACCAGATCTGTCATAAATCTGTGGCATGCACCTCGATTCGGGCTTGCATTATTGCATCAAATCACCAATATCAAGTTCTACTTACAGGAATTATGAGGGACTAATACCAGAATTGGAATGCAGATAAAGCTTCAACATCATAGTAGCATCAACACCGTGAACAGATTTAGAAAGTTAGCAGTAGCCTATGTATAGTCTAGTCTCCACTCGAATTTAATTTCCAAATAAAGACACGAGCATGGTCTAATATTAACTAGTATAGCCATGTATTAAGAAGTCAATTCAGCAATAGGATTTCAAGCACAGGTAATATAACGAAAATCTGCAGAATGCATTGTAAAATTAACCTGCTTTCTAGCTCGTGATCTTGCAGCAGATTCCCTGTTCTTAATCATCCTCTTCCGCCTCCTCTCCACTACTTTCTCCAAAGTACCAGCTGATCTCCTTCCTCTTCCACCTTCGCCAAAATTATAAGGCGAAGGCGATGGTGAAGGTGTATCTGCACTGTTCTTAACAATAGGATTACCTAATCCCCCGATGATTGTTGAGCCACCTTGAACTACATTGGACTTTGAATCATTTGTGAAGCCCATCTGTTGCCCCTTCGGTCCCAGCCTAGATAATTGAGCATTATTTCCATGCGGTGAGGTGGAAAAAGACATGGCTGCTTGCTTTGGTAGTAGAGGCTGAAATTGTGCTTTAGGCTGTTGGTATGGTTGCTGAGACGGCCTAATACCATTCACATTGATCCCCAAGTTAGGAGACTCGAAAACCATGCTCTTACACTCAGCAAGTTGACTGTCAAACACATCTTGATTCTGGATCGGAAACTGAAAGTTGTTGGTGTTTGCACCATAAACCCCAGCGCTGTTCGTCAATGCAGCCGCTTGAGCGTCTTCCCTAACCACTCCTGCTCTAGACAAGAACTCTTCTAACGTTATCTCACCTAAAGTAGGCTCCCTCGGCTCCAGATTCGAACCCCCACCAACAGTTTCTCTTGAAACATCCCTCCACACCTCATCAACAGTTCTCTGGCTTAGTGTCCGCGGTAGTGTCAAAGAACCTTGACGCTGCAAGTTCACATTTGGAACGCTTCCTGCTCCTCCACCTACCGACGATGGCCCAGCCTGAGTACCCTCTTCAGCACTCCAAATGCTCTTCAAGAGCTCCTCCATGTTCATGGATCCGAAATCCCTACTCGTTCCACCACCCAACGTGTTCTGAAACTCGTCGAACGTCAAGGAAAACACAGAAGATTGCCTAACAAGCGGAAAAGTGAAATTTTGCTGCGCACTACTAGCGTCTGGATTGGCTGTCTCCCCAAAGGTATTGAAGTTTATGTAAGACCCCATCTGTAAAGCTAATCAATCAACAAGAAAACAAGAAAACAATACTATTATTTATCAAGTACTAGTATAAGTGAATCAAGAAACACATGTCCTAAGCACAAGCCATACAGATCTATACATCAACATCACTGCAAATATCAATCACTATATTTTAGTAACTTCTATAGAAAGAACAGTTTTGAGTACACAACGCTTCGCTTTAAAGGATAGGCACAACCAAACAAAGTCAGCTTCACCTTCACTTGTACAATAAATGGATTCTATCATGACAAAAGCACATCAAGAACAAGTTAATGCTATTCTTACAAGTGTTATATTTAGTATACTATATACAGAAAGTTCAAACCTTTCTAAAACACTCTTATTTAACTCTTTTCATGTTTTTATCCAGTAAACTTAATAGCAAACAAGATAATTGTGAAAAGATCATTTTGCTTGCGTAGTCATATACGCAGCATCATATCATAATTTTTCTTTTCCTTGTCAAAGTTACACTCCATCTCACAAAATCATTATAAAGAAGTGGTACAGCACATAACCCCAATGGAACTCAAACACTAGAATGACAGAAAAGTCAAAACTAATATCCAAAACTCCAAACCAAGATCCAAGAACAAATCTTTAAACTTTCACAGGACTAGCAGCTACCTGAATCTTTTCGTACTCAAAATAAACTATCTTATAAGGTTTTTCAGGAAGAAACTACAGCAATAGAACCTATAATAAAAGTTTGAAACCTTTTACATCTCTAACCAAACTTTGATCTTAACAGTGCAATTATACATCATTAAATTATATAAAAAAAGTTATATTATAGAAATAGATAACTTCACTGAAGCTCACTCTAAAATGGCACAAAATAGGCCAAACAAAAGCAAGATTATAGCAAATTAATAGAAGAATCCCATCCAAAAACTCCAAACAAAGATCCAAGATCAAATCTTTTTCATTTCCCACAACATTTCCATAAATAGAAACTTCATTACAACCCCCAAACTACACAATCAAACACAGCAAGAACCAAGATCAAATCTTTTTCACTTCCCACAAAACTAACACCCATTCTTCACCATTTCCCACAACATTTCCATAAATAGAAACTTCATCACAAACCACCAGACAACAAACACAATCAAACACACTCAGCAAGAACTGAAAAACAGTAAATAAACAAGAGGAAGATGGATGGACGAAAATACCCTTAAAAGAGGAGAGAATCAAAAGCTGTGGTATCCTTCTTCTTCGCGGAGCAGGCTCTTGGTGGAGACGACAAGTGTCTCCTTCCCCTTTGACATTTAAAACCCACCAGCTCTGTTAGTCCGTGGACCAATCAGATCGATGCTTTAATCGGCCAATCGGGGGGCGAAACGTGGGGGAATCTGGATCGTTGTTGGGGCCGACAAGGTGAAAAATGGCGAGTTCTGATTGGTGGAAAGTGATGTCACTGGTGATGCAAACGAGATAGGATTGGATATTTTCGTTGTGGGAGACATGTGCTGCGTGTGATGAGTCAGCGTCACTAGTGGTGCTGGGAAGTGGTTCGGTGTGGGTGGTGCAGGGTGCATGCTTGGCAGCTAGCTAGATTGGGCTTGTGGACTGGATTTGGGAGGGTACTGGGTAGTATTGCGGGCCGATCCAGGAGAAACAGATTAGGCTCGAGGTTAATGGATCATGCAGAGCCCAACTGGGCGCGGGGGGTTCAGTTCAGTCGAATCATAATCTGGGTGTTTGGGAGTGGATTCGAAACTGGATCCGAGTCCAGTTTTGAAAAATACTGGATTATGAATAGTAATTGGATTTGAATTGAATTTTGATTTTTTGTGTTTGGGAGTGGATTGGGTAAATAGTAGGATTAATTAGTATATTTGAATAGGTTGTGTAAGATAGTGTAAGAGAATGTTTGTTGAAATGATTTGTTTTTGGGGTTTGATTGATTGAAATTTAATAAAATTGAGTGTAAAAGAGTTTGTAAAGAAAAGAAAAAAGTAACGGCTGATGTATAGAATAAACTAAATTAAGCAGAAAAAGTGAGAAGAAAGAGTTTAAAATTAATCTATGAAGACATGAAGAGATGGTTGACAGGCTAGTGTTTTGACATGTTGGAATTGAGTTTCAAACACAATTGGTTCAAAACTGAACTGGAGTTTGGAAACAAACACAAAACCATGAAAACTACACTCAAATTGAGTTTTTTGGACTAGAGTCCAGTCCCAAACAAGCTGAATATAGGTTGATCATTTCGTCTGTATTGAATCTTACATAATTATTGATTAGAAATTTATTAAATGAATGTAGTCATAGTCATAACAGTACATTTAACAGAAAATGAATGTTAAAATTGGATATAAAGGTACACGGGACGCATGTCTACATAGAATACAACTAGGGTTCAAATACTGAAAGGGAGAGGGAGGGCGTGGGAGTGTTGTATCCTCGAGACGCGTCAGGTGAATTTTATTAGGTGATCATCTGTTCCATTGTTCCCTTACCGGCTATACAGAATATTATTGTAAAAACCTCTTTAATTTATTGACCAAATATATATATGTTCATGACAATAAACAAACCCAAAATGATTTTGTTGTTGCTAAGGAATGTTGAATCCTTTGACACAAAGATAGGGTTTGGATATTATACTTGAAGTATAAATGTTACAACATTTATTTTAATGTGATACCAAGATATAGAAGTAAGCCTCTAAAGTCCTTTACATGTCGGGTTCATAATATTTCAATGTACTTTATAGTTCAGATGGTATGGTATGTATCGTATTATTCATACATTGTACACACATAATTTATAGTGTATTTTTCAACAATACGGTTGGTTAAAATAATCATAGACTCGATGCACTGTCTTTTTTTTTTTTTGGTAATTTATTAGTTGGAGTTAGATTGATTAAACTTTAAAGTGAATTTAACAGTCAAAAAGCACAAAAGATAAAGACGTTTAAAGAGATGTATGTGTGTGATTTATAGATCAAGATAAGAAAGAGGAGAATCGTGCCTTCCGGGACCGTGACATAAAAGAAACCGAATGGGTTGAAAAGTGTAAAGGGAATCATAATGTTGATCTTTGGGATGGCAAAGTCCATGCTTTGAAAATGAAACTTCTAGTCTAAGTAAAAAAGTTACCAATAGAAAACATAATTTTGCATTATCTAATTCACCGACCATGCTATCAAAGGTCAAATATGGATTGTCTATTCTGAATAGTTAGGTGCTCAAAAGTTTAGTCCTGAGGAAGGGCGATGACAGAGGAGGCGGTCGACTCCCGAATTTTGAACATTCATATATTTATGTATGATCTTTTAAAATTGTAGTTTTTGACCTTCTGAATCGCTAAAAAATCATTGTTTTAGCCCCTCCCTAAACCTATTTTCTAGCTCTGTCCCTCGTCACGAGTTAGGAACGGTAAAATGTTACAATTAGAAATACCGAGTACCCAAATACAGTAAATTGTTGTTCAAAGCTATTACAAATGAAATTCCAAATATAAAAGTACATCTAATTAATCAATGGAATTAAATATTTATGATAACTTCATCAGTAAGTCTTGTATTTGATAGATGTTCAATATATAAATTAAATACAAAATCATTTTTAAATAAAATGAAATCATATGATATGATAAGGTGACTTGTTAGCTGCCGCTTATCTCATTTGTTCAATTCTTTTTTTCGTGTAACATTTGTTCAATTCTTGGTAAATACATTTTTTGTCAAATAAAGTAGGAATAATGCGGACTGAGTGGCCAAGAATTGGCTAGTAGAGTAGTAAAGTGTATTAGTTAACAGATGAATTTTTTTTAGAATCAGCCAAAAGAGTATATGAATGATAAGAGAAAAAGTTTACAAGGAATAGGCAGAGAGCCCGAAACAACAAGCAGGCTGCTTGTGTCTAACACCAACACCAGAAAAGAAAACAGACAGAGCTAAGTTATACATTTATCAGGATGAAGGTTCCAAGTGATGA
>JAYMSL010002405.1:0-14375 GCA_036897195.1 Plantago coronopus | reverse complement strand
AGTTGACCGAATACGGAGAATATGATGATGCTGAAGGTCTATTCGGTTACATTACCATTCGGCAGGATCTGATTTGCTTGTCTAGCAGAAATGACTCTGTCAAGGGTTTCATCTGGAACTTTAATTCCAGATGTCTCCAAGTCTGCTACTATGGCAATAGACGCATCAAGTTCCCCAAGATCTATACACAGGCTGATGATTTCATCATAGAGTGGGCTGCAGCATGCAATACAAATTTAGCAATAAGAAGTTCTTACTAAACTTTTGAATGGGATAATTACAGCAGAGAATCACTTTAAAGTTCAGGAAATGCTTGCACTTGCAAGAAAAATACCACTGTAAATGACTTAAGCCTTTCTCCAGAAATTGTTCATTTACATTTTCGTTGGGTATATTTTCCATAATCTATTGATTGAAAAATTAACTTACCAGTTCACTATTATATTGGATTGATGGTTTCAGCTTTCAATTATCAAGTTTGTTTATAGTTTCTTTGAGCAACTATCTTTCATGATACAATTGCTTGTTCCCTTGATCCTGACCGAGTTAGTTTAGTCAAACTTCAGAAAGAACAGCGTAAAATATATCAACTGAAACATGATCTCACCTGCCAAAAACATAACCCAGACTATGTGTTATCTGCAGAATTTGTAGGAAGGCTGAAGGCATAGGAGCTCGTATCGCTGCACGAAGTACAGTAGCACAATCGCCAATGGTTGGGGTTCCACCCAATTCAATGACCTAAAAGAAGTTGCAATACTTAGCTTTTACTTTTCAAGGTAAATGAATGTACGGAAGTGACATCAAGTAGGTGAGAAAATGTACTGTTGTAAATAACCAAGCAACACAAGTTTCATCATCAGCTAAGACAGAATACGCTCCTACTGGTAATAGAAAGCGACATTCTTATAGGAACAACTGTTTTTCCTAATACTTCATCATTCTTATACTCCCTCAGTCCCGCCCGCCAAACTTCATACGTTGTAAGAGATGATAAAGTGTAGTAAAAGCTGTGGGGTCATTAAGACATTAACATTTATAGAAATGTATGAAGTTTTGTGGGACGCTAAAAATGGCAAATGTATGAAGTTTTGCAGGATAGAGGGAGCAGGAAACAACTTTTCCTATATATTAGAAAAAGCCTGATGTTTAGGGAAAAAATCTGGTTTTTTATTAGACTTGCTCCGTAGACCATAGTCCATACAATATGAGAAAGTTTTCATGCTTCAAATCAACAAACTCAGAAGTCCTTAGTCTGATTGGACAACATGAGATGATATCAAAATGTATGATGTATCCATATTCCATTATTCCATATGGAAAAGTGTGTGAAAGACGATGTTGAGAACAAGTATCAACTGAAAGAAGTACACGAGGAAACGATCTGCAACTCAATGATATGACATCGAGGGGGGCAACTACTGGAGTCTGGAATTGGACAACAGATAAACTGTAAGCTTCCTAGTGTGTAAAGTGACTCTCGGAAGAGCTTTTTTTTAGCAACATAAGGCATAAGCACACAAGTTCATGCAAACTTGCAAAGAAGAACAGAAATACCTTGCTCATTAATTTCACACCCAACTCAACTTCCCATTCCTGAGACCATCTCCGAGGAGTCCTGTTCTTGAAATCTTTTTCCCATGTCCAGCCCCAAGCATCAGCTATCGTATACATATCTTCTACATCAAACACTCTTCTATTTCTTAATTCCTTAAATGCTTCATGAATATCCTCAGGAAACCAATCATCATCATCATCATCATTCTGCAAAAATAAATGGATAAAGGTAAAAATAAAAGCACTTGAATTCTAACAATTTGGACCTTGAAATTTCACTTTCTTAAGGAAATTTCTCTAGGACCCTGATGATAGATTAGCAACTTACCCTACTTTTCAATTATGTACTACACTATCTTACAGTACAGCTGGATATTTACAAATTTGTAAGAAAACTTGGACACAATTAATAATAAAATAAAGGCACATACATCAAGACTGCCTATTTGTACGAATACTGTACCCATAAATCAAACTATAAATAAAGAAAAAATCTTCTTAAAAAGGGAGCAATCCAAGAACAATTTTATAGGTACTAAGAGTTCTTACATCCATTGACACTCGAGAAGATCTTCTCTTCGGTTTTCTTGATGAGCTCGTCTGGTCAGAGTCTTTAAGTAGTTGCACTCCAATCATTTGAGGAGGTTTGGTGGTCGTAACTTCCTTATCTTTGATCCTATCAATGGCTTGGCTTTCAGTCTGTTCCACTTCTTCCTCCTCCTCAACATCATCATCTTCAGCTTCTTTAGTTGGATCATCATTGCCATCAGCATCATCTGCGACGGCATCAAGAATTTCATATGTCTTGACTTCCAGTTCTTCATTATTGTTTTCAGTTAGGTCCTCGCCAAGGAACCGACGTTTCCAGAACTCTGTATCTCCTTCATGCAACTTAATCCGCGATATCAATGCATCCAACTCTTCATCAACCTATCAAGAAAGATATTTAGGCTTAAATAGCTAATGGGACTTCAATTTTTCGTCTATGGTACATAAGCAAAGAGCTCAGGTAAACAATCAGGACAACCCAAAACAAAGACAACAGAAGAACTTTATGTCAACAAAAGTCTTGGATACAGTGAAACGAAATTTCAACCAGGATATAGACAGTCAAGACCCACCTCTTCTTCTTCCTCATCGACTGGAGGAACCCAAAGAGGCCGCCCTCTAGAGCGATTTATTCTCCTTGCTTTTTGTACACGCTGGTAGAGGACATTTCTTGTGCCATCTGTTGGCAAATCTTGAGCCTCCAGCTCTTCCTTCAGCTCGGATACTATCATTTTACTGGCAGCTTTTGGTTTCAAGGTATTTGTTTCTGGACCTTTTACTATTTTCTTCAGTCTCTCTTCAACTCTTATATAGTCAGAATCAGACACATTCCCCAATATTGAAGGCCCTTCATTCCTTAAGGTTCTCAAAAGTTTCCGATGATATATCTTATATTCTTCAAGACATCTTTGTTTGAAGGAGGTCTCAGTAGGATTCGAGTACATAAAACCATCTGCATCTGGATCTAAAGGAGTTTTTCCTCTACGAGGAACCCAGCGCTTGCGTTCACCGGTAAGCCCACCTTCTCCAATGTACCTGATGCCAAACAAAGTCAATCACGTTCCTCACAGACTGCACAACTGAGTAACAATTTTCTCACCTTTAATAATGTTTACATTGTATATAGGATTTGTATATATTATCTCTATGGCCAGATGTATGCAGGTAACAGATGAAGAAAACATAGGAAGGCATGTGCAACAACATAGGAGCACTTCCAAAAACCCTAGCGGCAAAACAGGACAACAATAAGAAAACAACCAAATGAAATCAAATACAGAAGGCATGAGCAACAACATAAAAACACTTCCAGAAACCTTGCAGCAGATCAGGGCACTCTTCAGGGTGGGTAAAGCATCAAGGAGATCAACAGAGCATGATATTACCATGCAGAGCAGCTTATAACTAATAATCTAATGAAATGACTGGATTTTGGAAGGAAGAGCTTAGCCATGCTTCAAACAAAGAGAGATAAAACTCACTAAAATAAATACTTCGTTATTACTTTCAATACGTCGTTATGGCAAGATAGAGAGGCATAGGAAAAATAATGTTAACGCATCCATAAAATTAATACTGAACCGACACCTAGAAGAATAGAAACACGGAATGCACAGGAATTGCTATCTGAAGATCTTATAGTATAGCCTAAGAGAGATAAAAACCTGGCAATGTAATCAACTTCATAACCTAGCTCAGCCTCTTCATTCAGAGGTTCAATCCATGAACTAACAAGCGATCGATATTTCCGCGTCAAGATCATGGCTCTTGGTGGAATTTTATGGTTATCTTTTGCCATAGCGTCAAGGGCATCTAGTAACTCGACAATCCTTCCTGGTTTCATATAAAATTGTCAGTTACAAGTCATGCACTGACAAACTTACAGAAAGAATCAAAAGTATTAGCAAATTGGGACGCTTAGAAGTCAACTAGATGATACCTTACCGTTCAAGATTTTAATCTCAATTTGATGGAATGAAATTTTTCTTTAAAAGGTGTAGTTCTTTGAAAGTACGATAACTATATCATACATTTGACTGAAAATTGCTTCGTGGTCACTTCATGCCCGTTCAACTTTTAATTGAACAAGGGAATTATCTTTTTTCGGATGCAGCACGGTGTGAACTTAATCACAAGATGTGAACATAAACACACCTGAGCAAAAAGTTGTGAGTAGTTTTCGAGCACAAAGTTCCGGTTCCACTGATTATACATAAATGTATATGCAGTTGCAAAATCTCATTACATATGTTGTTATAATAAAATTGCTATTCCTGGAAGCCCTTCTACAATCTGTGACAGTTTAGTTCAAATATCTACCAACATAGATCCCTATCATGGAACTCATACAACTTTTTTATGGTTTCTTAGTTGAATTATCAGTTACTCCCTTCCTCCCAAAACTTTACCCATTAGAATTAGCGCACAGTTTAAGAAAAGACATTAAGTACTGAAGTAATTGAAAAAGTTAGTGGGATAGGTTACCTTGTGCTGATGTATGGTGGTAAAGTTGTAATAATGATGTAAATAATGTTTTTAATGAGTGGGGTAGCTTACCTTTTTAGTGGAGTAACATGTAAAGTTTGTGGTATACTCAAAAATGTAAAGTGGGTAAAGTTTTGTGGGATGGAGGGAGTACTGGTTTCTAGGTTGCCATTACAGATGATGCACAGCTTTATGAAGAAATTGTCAAGGGGAGGTTATGTTAGGTCACAGAAACACTCAGGCATGCATACAAATACGCAGAATTAGATAAGAAGATTTAGATTGAGAGACGACCTTCTCTGCACAGTCCACGAAGATATAATGAAAGTGGATCACCATATTGCCCGTCATTATGTAGAATATTCGTCCAACCTTCATAATTTTTTAGGGCGCGGAAATGCCGTATTGCTTCTCTTATAACACAATATTTTGAGAAGCACTCCACCAGCAGCCTAAACAAGAGACAGAATCAATTATCCACAAAAGAAAAAAGCTACAATTAATTAAGGTTAACCAAAATTTATGAGATAAGCCCCAACAGACCAACTGATTTCACATATCATTTGGAGCACAATTTTAACATGTTTAACAACAGAAGTCTAAGAAATTACATGCATAGTTACATGCTCCACCCAAATTCATTTAACGTTGACCTTGCAACTATTCTTCAGGTCTCTTATAAATTTAGAATGTGTCTTATATGATGATGCAACATTTTTTCCACTTCAGCAGTCAACATAGTAGTATATTCTATTGTCAAAAACCAGCCTGCCCCCTAAAAACAGAAGACTTGATTAATAAAGACCGGACGGGGCATTAGACAAGAGATACAAATAAATAACCCTGTAGGACCACGAATGATTTGATGAAAAATCTGAACTAATGCCACAAGGCAAGGGGTTACCAAACCAAAGGACATGCCAGATGAAGTAACAAGCAAACCTAAATTCTAGATTGACAGAGGCTTGCAGACAGATAGGGATCACACTTAGTTAATGATTTTTAAAAGTAGAAATTTCTTACGCGTAGGTTCTCACATTGGGTTGCACGCGCTTGTAATTCTCCACCATCATCCCAAGTAACTCAGCAACATCTTGAACCCTACGATACCATATTAAAATCTGATCACTTCATATACTACATAATTGATTAAGAGAATAATAATGCCAGTGCTGAACACTTCCCATGCAAAATAGATTAAGCAAGACTTTTATATGTCAATTGTCAACAACATGATTGGTGACTTCATTCCGCCATTCAGATTTGTTTTGTTTCAAATTCAAAGATCAGAAGGTCTACAAATGGTCAGGAGGATAATAGTAAAATGTTGGCCAAGAGAATCAGGCAATCAGCTTCAATGTTTGTTACTACTGTAAGTACAAGAGTTCTCATCAAGGCTAAAATCACCTTAATAAAATCACCTAAAATCATTCCTGTTACAGGGGGTATAAAAAATGGGCATGGAGAATTCTAACAAGTTGCTATCATGAACAGAGAAAATCAAGTACGAACCAAGTAACAGGAATGAAAAGCAGTAAAGAATTAAATCATCAACACCAACTGGGACTTATGTGGTCCGGCTATGTTCCTTAGGATAATTTGTGGTATCAGATTTAAGATTAAATATGCAACTTTATTAACATAACTCACTCCACTAAAGAGGATTGGATTTACTGAGTTTTTTGCATTGTACAAAGTGGGGCATGCAAGCACCATCGGTTACAGCAGTATTATTACCTGTCATATGATTCTGCTCTTGTATACGCCTGAATCACCCAATTATATGATTCCGTGTTCGGTTTCATATGCCCTGAGCAAAATGAAACATAAGACAAACTAACAATTGCACGCAATTAACCAGAAATATGTGAATATCTGTATCAGATTGAACGTGATAAACAAATATTAGGAGTCAAGTATGGCACTATTCTAACAAATATTTGAAACAAAGTTGGGAAATTTTGTCACATATCGGCTCACTGACCCAATGGTTGAAAAGTAGAAAACCTAAAATTAAGATTATGATGTAATAATGATGCATAATATCCCAAAGAGCATGTCTTACATATCTTCAATAATGTAGAAAACCTATTTGAGGGCTTCTGCCAATAATGTACTCCACAACAGGAGATGTCTGATTATTGAATCACACACTTACATATCTTCAAGTACACAGTGTCTTGTGTCAGACCGTCAATGATTAGACACACAGAGACACACCATGTTTAACTTAAAAGACTTATGTTGATATTGAC
Source organism: Plantago coronopus (assembly GCA_036897195.1). Taxonomy (NCBI): domain Eukaryota; kingdom Viridiplantae; phylum Streptophyta; class Magnoliopsida; order Lamiales; family Plantaginaceae; genus Plantago; species Plantago coronopus. The sequence goes on along the minus strand of JAYMSL010002405.1, from coordinate 7,530 downwards.
ATATCTGTTTTGACTTGCAACATAGTGTGTGTCTAACCGTTAGACTTAGACACGCTCTAACCATAGACGGGTCTAATACAAGGCTTGCTCCTTCAAGTAAAGACGGCTTAGATAATAAGCTGCAAGTGGTCCATTCTATGTTGGGCAACTCGAAGAAATTGGACGTTTATTTCGCAAGTATGTAGATATGAGTCATATGACCTCCTCATCTCGTACTTATGACCACTAAGATAAACATTGAGAACCTCATCAAGAGCAAAAGGTAATGTCTGATAGACATTCTTACTTGCACTTAATAAAAGGATACTATTCTGAACTTTCAGTAATATGCACGGACTAACAGAGTACACGTGATAAACCCAAGTTGACACTATCCTATTACAGTCTTTTCTTCATAATATTACACCATGCAAATTAGAAAATAAGATTCCAAAATTTAATCAACAGCCAGCATTTCACATTTTTATTCATAATAGTCCTCAAGGAACACTTCTTTACAGTTCTTGCTTGACTACGCAATAGACAGTATGAAAGAAATATTATTGGTAACACGTTTCAGAGCCAGAGGAAAGGTTTAAAAAACGAACCATCTCCATATTCCATGTTCTCAAATGTGGCAAAAGCTACTTCCGGAATTCCGCATGTAGCCTAGCAAAATTGGAAAGGTGCTTTAGTATTCACTTGTTACAATTTTTTCTTTTCTGGAGGAATCGAATTCACATTACATGCAAAATTGTACAAGTATATGAGGGGTTATACCCCCAATATTGCAACCTTTCATCATTAACTCAGTTCCAGTGAGTTCTAACACAAGATAAATCCAAACAAGCAAGGTGGACTGATGCCCAATAAGCAGAACGATTGACCAAGTACAATAACTCAGTTACTACAGTTAATACAGATAAAGTTCTGATTTTCATATTCATAATCATAATGACGTACGATACAGTTTATTACACATTAGGCCCATCACAGGCTACGGATGACTTAATCTTCCAAAGGAACCCATTATATAAATTACGTTCATAAGGTCAGCTACAGACTTAAGTTCTATGAGTTGTGTTTTAGACTAATGTGTTGTTTCACACTTTGACCAATGAATGATACAGTCTTAATGCAAACCTCTAGGTGAATTTTATATGAACAGTCATACCTGGACGCTCAACAGACAATTGAAATGAAATGTAGTCGCCATTCGACCAGCTGCCTCCATCTCATACGCAATGGTTAGAGCATTAGAGTGATCGCCAGCTTTGCAATCCTCCTCAATTATAAGATCGTAGAGCTCATCAGTAGCTCTTAGGCCTCCTTCAGAACCCTTCAAGAACACTCTATTGGCTTCTTCTAAATGATTACTTCTTACAAGCTCCTCTGGTTGAAATAACAGACTAATCAAATACTACACCACTAATTGCATTAAATGATGGAATCATTAAGAGGCTTGTATGATGTACCAACAAGAACAAGCCATCCTTGGTGTATGTCATACTTGAGCTTCTCCATAGCTGAAAGAATTTTTACGCCTCTAGAGGCATGACCGTTTGATCCAAACAGGCGAATTAATGCAATAAATGTTTCGTGAAGGGGCCGGAGACCTTCACTCAATTCTCTTCGAAGAGAATGCATCTGCAAGAAACAAGTTTTAGCATAAGTATACCTACAGCTGAAAAGGAATAATGAGATACTATCTTTTATTGAGTTTTACACGGTCAGAAAATTGTCTACTGGATGATATGCAGTCAGTAGTTCAGTATGAATATGAACTAATGGAGTTCAGATATAAGTGCACCTAAGCCAAAAAATAGAAAAGAGTGTGACGCATAATTTGCTGATGCTCTGGCAGTTCCCACTAGTTACAAAGACAAATATTAAACGCAGTATAGAGCACTGTTTCTTTTTTTCTTCTTTTAAAATGTAAGAATATCCCACATGCACAGCGGCTAGCCATGGAATGCAAAAACCTTTAGGTTCTCTTAGACTGATTCTTGATTCTTCAGTCAAGGTTAACCACATTTATTGCTTCAATTGATATACAGTTGTGCCCGTATTGGTTTCACTTAACTAAAATCTATGGATGAATTGGATTGGCTGGTTTGGAATTGAGTAGAATAGAGTATTATCAGATAATAGCAACAAAAGAAGGTATTTCGGAGTCAATCCACACCCAGATGTGCATGAAACTACTGAGTACTGAGTAGACAATCGTGTAGACGTAAATGACTGAAACCAGATACTAAAGCAGAAACTCCACAACGTAAGGCACATATTAAATCTCTAATAAAGTTTAGGAGCTTATATACAATCTCAAACTTCGCCTCTCTAATTTTCAACTTCTGGTGTATCAATTGTAAACTATTGACCCAAACAGTAACCGCATAAACTTCATAATTATTGGAAGTCTAGTTTATCAACTAATACTTGATTTTCTTAATTCACTTGAGCCAAAAAGATACTATTAACAAGCAAAATTAATCCAAATTCCAGCTCTAACTCATAACAACATAAACATAGAAATACACTTGCAAGTTGCAACAAACTTACAGCGCCTATTCCATCGCCATTGAGTACATAAGAAACAATGAGGCCGTGAAACGACCTCGGACCAGGCGTAATCCCTGCAGCAATCATGTCATAAATCACATCAGAAACTCCACTAACATTGCCACTTCTAGCTTGGTCCATCAGCTCCTCCATGAAGACGAGGCGCAGCTGCTTCTCGGCGCTGGACGGAGAGAACTTTCCTCCACCGCCAGCATATGCATTTTCGTCAGAGGATTTCGAATCGTGCGGCTGATTAGGTTGTTTCTTTCGTCGAGACTTCCTCTGAGGGGAGGAGATTGAAGCGGTGGCCCATTTCACCGTCGCGCCGGTGATTCGGGTGGTGGTGGGAAAGGAGGTTAAGGGGAATTGGAATGGGCCGGAGGGTGGTAGCAAGCTGGTGACCATTCTGGATTGGATAAGGTTCGTTGGTTACCGGGGAAGAAGGGGTTTAGCAAATTGGAGGGGAAGGGTTTATGTTTTTGTTTGAATTTTTCATTTTTTTATCACACTTTGAGTCTTTGAGATAATGTTGTTCATCATTTTCAACTTTTCACTCAATCATTTGGACATAGATTTATGAGAAACTTTTGGGAGAGTCCACTAAAAATGGACTTTTTAAAAAGTCCATATTACAACATCATCTATTTACAATATAACATCAACTGTTTTAACATAAAAATCAACTATTTACAACGTACATCAACTATTTACAACAAACATTAACTATTTCTCAATAAACATAAACTATTTGAAATGCATCATCAACGATTTACCATGAAATATCGATTATATACACTAGTACCCTTTGACACGCGGATACCCGCGTGATATTTTTACTATTCACGTAGCTATTGCATTATATAGGACATATATCTTCAAAAAATTGACACGCGGATACCGCGTGACATTTTTACTATTCACGTATAGAACATATATCTTCAAAAAATTATATATATTTATTTAATCTATAGATAAAAGACTATAATCCTGTTAGAACGTAAAACTCATTCCCATTAACGTAATCTAGTACATACAACTAAGACTAAAAACTGTAATCGAAATTTAACGCATAAGTTAACTATATATGTATTAATTAAGATTACAAATTGTAATATATACTAGTACCCTTTTACACGCGAATACTCGCGTGATACGTTTATTATATACGTAAGACCTGAATACGTATCTTTAGAAATTAATTATACTAAAATCAAACATAATTGTTAATATATATAATCTAAGACATAAAGTAATAAAAATTGATTAATAAATTATTAAACAATGAATTATTATATACATTTTTGTAATAAGAAATATTTAAATGTTATTATTAGTAATAATAATTTTTAATCTAAATTTAGTATATAAGAGGAGTGAAGTAAATTGTTGATGTTAACATAAATTTAGTAAAAAAAAAAGAAAGATAATCGGGTGAGTTTTGAAAGGATAAAAAGGGTGAGAAATTTTTTAAAGTAGTGGGTTGTTCTAAGGGTAAAATTGGAAGAAAAATATGCTAGTCCCATGGGACTCCCACAATAACTAATTCTTAAAATTTGCTTAGTATATATAGAGATATATATAGAGATTACCTTTTACAATCTTGCACAACCAATTATTTTAAATTAAATGGACGTCCATACCTACTATATATCCATAAATTCCATTTCATAATAGATTTTAACATTTATTATATACTCTTTGTCTTTGTCTTTTTTTTCTATTATACTCCAGATTGTAATAATTACTAAAACCTATTTTATTTATTTTTTATTCCGGGTGATATAAATGATGAAGACATGCTTCTCTTTCTAGTTTGAACAGTCCCTATTATCATATTACCTATTCATCATTATTGCAATAATTACAATCCAAATATTATATTTTATAGTTTTCTTCCCCTTCATTCTTTCCTTTCCCTTTCACAATTTTTCAAATATTTTTAGAATCATTTTAAATCCCTCATATTAAAATATCTTACTTCACTTATAATGAACATATATAATTAACATATACTGTACATAGTATAGATAGTCTTATCACCTTAATAATGTTTTTAAAGATATTATACTTTATTTAATTCAGGTAAATTTTATTGAACTGAACTGTACTAAAATATAAATTTAAATTAAGTAAATTTGAATTAAACTAGACTAAATTGAATTGAAATATAAATTTAAATTAATCCATCTAAGATCTCCATAGCCAAAACCAACCCGTATAGGAGATCTCCTCAATCGTCATGGCTAATAATGCTGCTATTGTAATGGGAAATGGTCAAAGTATTAGCATTTGGACTAATAAATGTTTAAACGATAAATATCTATCAGATTATGTTAATTCATTCCCCAACTACCAATATTAGCTTATCTACCAAAAAAATTCTCAAGCTTTTGAGCTTGAAATTGCAGGACTCCTTTCACAAGCTTCCTACAATCTGTTAGCTCACTCCTATCAATCCTTACTCCAATGGCCTTCGAAGCGTATTTGAGAGTTCAAAACTCTTCCTCGGATCAAGTTCTTCCTCTAGCTACTCGTTCTCAACCGCCTCCCCACTAACGCCAAAGGCCCAAAGCATACAGCCAACCATGTTTTCTTTCAATGCCAAACCTTTGTGCAGTAACATGAGTAAAAATTAGACCACTATATTTGGTCTTTTCATAAAAGACCACATTAAAACACTACAAACCCACTAACTTGCAAAATTTGCGGGTCGGCCCGCCGGGTCGGGTCCGCCCGTGAATTTTATTTTTTTAATGGCCATTTTTTGAGTAAAACAGCGAGCTTTTGCTCGCCGCGAATTGCAGCGAGCAAAAGCTCGCCTTGCTCCGTCCATGTCCATGGACAGAGCAATTATATAATTCTCCATGGATGGAGCTTATGGATGGAGAAGCTCCATCCATGGAGTTCTTTTCTAATTTTTTTTTTTGAATTGGGTTTTAATTTTACTAGTTCGATTCCTTATGGATTGAGTTATTGAAGGTTTAGGTGCTTTGTATATCTTTCATTGAAGATTGTTTGAGCTTAATTTGAGTTTTTACTAATCCCTAAATTTATTTTGGGTCAATTTGATAGATTAGAGAAATGTAAAGTATGATAATTGAGAATTATATATTCTTTAGGGATATGTTTGCAATTTCAGAGATATTTATTTCTTAAGCCAAAACATCAATAAATCCTTACCAAAACATCACCAATTTGTTAATAGAACACTACTAATTCTTTAACCTAACATCACTAATTTATGAAACATAATATCACTCATTCTTAAACATACCATCACTAATTCGTTAACATAACACGATAATTCTTTAAACAGAACAATACCGATTTTTTAACATATAACATCACTAAATTTTAAACATAATATCACTGATTATTTAATATAACATCACTAATTCGTGATAACATTACTAATTCTTTAATAGAACATCACTAATTTTGTAGCAGAACATCACTAATTCTTTAACATAACATCACTAATTCTTTAAAAAGAAAACATCACTAATTTGTTAGCAGAACACCACTAATTCTTTAACATAATATCACTAATTCTTTAAACAAAAACATCACTGATTATTTAATAGAACACCACTTATTTCTTAACAAAACATCACTAAATTTTTAGAGAAAAAATTGGGAGAGACCACCTATTTGTGGTCTTTTCAAAAAGACCACCTAGGTAACATAGGCAATTCCAGCAACAACATAACATTAACAAAACATCGACGTAACATCACTTATAATAATACTAACATTACCAAAAATCATTCTACAAAACATCACTATAAAAATCACTCAAACTAATTTCAAAACAACAACATAACATCAACAATCATCAACCTAACATCACTTATAACAGAAATAACGTAGGCAACATTACCAACAAATAACCAATTTACAAAATCAACCCAACACCATATACATCACTAAACCTACTTAAAAACAAGATAACATCCCCAATAAAAAACCTCATATCACTTATAACACTACCAAAAATATCATTATGTGACACCTCTCCCTGCTCAATCGGCACCTCATCCATATTGTTAACAACACGACTCTTACGCTTGGTCTTCTCCTTACCCGCCTTCTCCGTAGTCACTTTCTTCTTCTCCTTTAGTTTCACCTTATTCAATTTCTTCTTCTTTGGTTGCCCACCTAATATATCAACACAACAAACAAAAACACATATTCAGTTACACAATCATCAACTAATATATACCTATTCTGAAACAAACAACATCACATATAAAACACATGACATCAATGATTCTGAACTCAACATCACCAATAAAAAAGTCACCATACAACTGCAGAAACATCAAAACAACTCTGCACTCAACATCACCAATAAAAAAGTCACCATACAACTGCACAAACATCAAAACAACTATGCACAAAAAATAAAAATTTCCATACAAAATGCACAACATCGTCAATTCTGCACTCCGCATCACCAATAAACCACCAAGACATCACAAAAAAAAAATCAAAAACCCCCAAAATCACACTAACTAACTTATAAGCAATACAGGTAATACATGTAACATCACTAATAAACATACTAACTTAACTTAGTAGCAGAGTAACATCATCAATAACCACACTAACATCACTTATAACCAAAACCAACAAGTAGGGCTAATGAATAAGTAACATCACTAATAAACATTCTATCATAACTTAATACTAGGGTAACACCATCAATAACCACACTAACATCACTTGTAACACAACAAAAAAAAACAACGTAACTATAAAAACTCACCAAAACAATTGAAAATAATAAAAAATCCAGATAACATCACTAATTCGGTCCTAAAACTAAACAATTCGAATAAAAAACATCAATAAATTCGTTTCGAGATAAACATCACCAATTTGACAAATAACATCAACCATATATGTACCAACATCGACAAATTGGCACTCCACATCACCAATAAACCACCAAAACATCGCAGAACAAAATTAATCAACCCCCCCCCC